>CAWVQR010000058.1:0-27080 GCA_963932245.1 Tachinus rufipes
GGAGAGCTACGCGATCTACATCTACAAGGTGTTGAAGCAGGTCCATCCCGACACCGGTATCTCCAGTAAGGCGATGAGCATCATGAACAGCTTCGTCAACGACATCTTCGAGCGCATCGCCTCCGAAGCGTCCCGTCTCGCTCACTACAACAAGCGTTCGACGATCACGAGTCGCGAGATTCAGACCGCCGTTCGTCTCTTGTTGCCCGGTGAGTTGGCCAAGCACGCCGTCAGTGAAGGTACCAAGGCCGTCACCAAGTACACCAGCTCCAAGTAAATCGTCGGTCGTCGATTCGACACCCGCACACAAAGACCGGTTCTTTTCAGAACCACAAAACAAAATCCGAAACAAATGTTCAAAATGCGAATCATACTAAAAACAATAGGTTCAGTTTCAATTTAGATTTATCATTAGTCAGTTAGTAATAGCTGTAGTAGTAGAAATAACGCCTAATGGCGACGACAATAACGAATAAACGGTCCTAATGACCTGATAGATAGTAAAAAATAATTCAAACAAAATAAGTTTTATTTATGTCGTGACTGACGCCCTAATACGGAGCCGTGTTTTTACAGACGATGTGAAAAAAAAATCGATAATAAAATAAAATTTAAATAAGAGAATAATAATAATAATAGAAATAAAAACGGCAGGCGGAGCGCGTCTCTCTCTCTCTCTCTCTCGCTTCTAGGCTAATCTAGGATTTTCCTGAACGCTTAATTGGCCCCTAATTGTTGCTCGGGCGCTTAGCCGTTTACCGAGCAATTAGATTGCATTTATTGCGACCGATCCTTCGTGATCCGGCTCTCGCCATTAACGCGACCCGGCTTACGCTAATGAGGATGGCACGGTCGTTGGGCGATGGATGGATGGGACGGGGTGGGAGGAGGAGGAGGAGGACGATGGGTGGGGTGCCACCCCACCCAAGGCGACCGCCCCCGCCACCACCACCACTACTACTACTACTACTACTACTACTACTACTACTATTATTATTATTATCATCATCATCATCTATATGTATGATTGTTATAATGGATGAATGACATGCGGCTCGCTATGCACATGATCTCCGAAAATTAGTCAACAGTTGCAATTTCAATTTAAAATAAAAACTCTCAACTTGAGAAACTAGAATCATAACATGCATATAACATAGCACACTAAAAGTTCTGTTTTTTTTTTTTATTTGTTTGTTTTTTTTTTTTCATATTGTTAAATATAAAGCTGGCCGTGGTAAACAACTGTGTAAAATTTGATGACGTTGAGTTGACTTGAAGTTACATCCCCACACGGCTATACCATAACTCCACTAATAATAATAGCAATCATAATTATATTTATTAACAGTCAGGAACACAATAACCAACAACGGCAGAAGGGGCGGCAGCCCAGGCCCCCCCTCGCCCCCCAAACTGCTGCGAACGAGACGAATTGGCGATGCGACGACGTGCTCATCATCGTCATCGACCACACCGGTTCGTCTCTCTCTCGCCGCACCGCACCGGGACGAGCCCGGATCGCGGCCGCCGCCGGGGAACAAATCCCGGGGGGCACCCGCGGCCGCCGTGATCACGGTCGGAGGCGGCGAGGGGTCCCGCAGTCCGACGTTTCGTCCGGCATCGCGACAACAACGTCGCCGAGCGTCAGACGGGAATGCCGAGATTCGACGGTGCATCGCCGGAGAATCGGGCTGCCTTTTCGCGCCGCCCACGGGCCTTCCGGCGGTCCGGGGGCCGCGGTTCTCGTTCGAACGTCATCTCTGATCCTCGGACCGCGTCCCGGCGGCGCCGGGGGCGGCGGGGTACGCGACGGGCGGCCCGCACGCGGCATTTTCGGAGCGGTGCTACCTGACGCCCAACTCGACCGTTCCGAATGGGTCGCCTCGCCGGCTCCGCCGCCTCCGATCGGCACGACGCGGACCGCCTCGCGTGTCCCGCATGTTCGCGCCAGAGGGACGCGCGGTCGGCGGCGCGTTGCCGCCGCCGGCGCGCCCGATATCGGGCCTCGAAGTCGGGACGGCTGACACGAGACTGGTTTCGAAAGTGTTCGCACTCGGCGCAACAACAAGTCCCGACGTTTTGTATGCGGTCCGCGCGCTCCGATGCTATCGGCTGATTTTCCGAGACGCGACTAAATTTCGAAGCGTTCGCTCGTAGCACACGCATCAGAAACAGTAGTAACACTTTCGTGTCTGTCTCCCGTTAAGGCAATAGTCCAAGCAAGCAAACAAACAAAAAACCAATCTCGACAATGGCGGACGTAGCGACACCAGCAGCAACGTCGCCCAGCACGGTCGCGGTTGCCGCGACAAAGAAGTCCTCTTCGAGTCCCAAGAAGAAGGCGAAGAAGCCCACCCATCCTCCCACCTCCGAGATGGTGTGCAACGCCATCAAAAATCTGAAAGAGCGCGGCGGTTCGTCCCTGCAGGCCATCAAGAAGTACGTAGCCGCCAACTACAAGGTCGACGCCGAGAAGGTCTCGCCCTTCATCAAGAAGTACCTGAAGTCGGCCGTCACCAGCGGCACCCTCGTCCAGACCAAGGGCAAGGGAGCATCCGGCTCGTTCAAGTTGGCCGCCGCCTCCACCGGCAAACAGGCGTCCGGAGCCGAGGCCGGCAAACCAAAGGCCGCCGCCAAACGCGCCGCGCCCGCCAAAGCGGCCAAGTCGCCAAAGAAGGCCGCCGCTTCGAAGGCAAAGAAGGCCACCGCGGAGAAGAAGTCCGCTCCGGCCAAGGCCAAGAAGGCCGGAACCGCCGCCGCCGCGTCGCCCAAGAAGTCCCCGGCCAAGCCGAAGGCGGCCAAGTCGCCGTCGAAGGCGAAGAAGGGCGGACCCACCAAGAAACCCAAGGCGCCAAAACCGAAACGCGCGAAGCCAGCCGCCTCTCCCAAGAAGCCGGCCCCAAAGAAGAAGTGAACGGCGCGAAGACGATCAACCCGCCCGATTATTGCCGCTGTACGCGGCGCACAAATGGCCCTTTTCAGGGCCACAAATTTTTAACAAAAACAAAGACAAACAAAGCACGCATTTATTTATGATCGAATTCAAACTCAATTTAATACTCATAAACTGTTCATAATATTCATAATATTCATAATGTTCATAATATTCATAATATTCATAATATTCATAATATTCATAATACTCATAATATTCATAATGTTCATAATATTCATATTCATATTCATGCTCACATTTAATTTCAATTTCAATTTCAATTCATCGATCCTCTCTCGCATTTGGCATTTAGGCAACTCGAACTACCCAACCGAACCAACGGCAACGGCTCTTAAATTAAATCTTGCCTGGTAAATCGAGGATTTTCCTAATCGCTTAATTGCCACGCGTTTAGCGAGCAATTACAGTTGTTGCACCCGATCGATCCCTTATAATCCGGCCCAACCGCGTGGGTGCTATTAAGGCTATTAATATTTAAAATATAAATAGATATCTATATATGCGTACACATACATGCATACTTATCAATTATTATTATTAATTAACTAATTAATCGTCTGTTCCGTAAGTTGTTGATTAGTTATGTGCTCATTAAATCTAACGGCCTGTCTGTCTTTTGTAAGAAATTTTGGTGTATTCCATGCCAGTGTAATTACTGAAGAACGCTTACAATGTTTTTATACGGCTAGTACAGTCTTTAGTTGAAAAGAATATCTATAGATATTTCTGTAAGAAAGACAAAGATAGACTTACTAAAAACAAAACGGTTGTGGCACCACTGCTTGTATTATTATTTGTTTGTGGTTACATTCATGTGGAACAAGACAGCTTGAGGTTAGGTTATTTTAGTTATTGTTTTCTTACTAGCGAGCCAAAGTGATCTGAATAATTTATCAATTTATCAATTTATCAATTTACCTGTCTTGTAAAATTTATTTGATGACAGATTGAGTAGAAGTTTATTCATGGCAATCTTGTTAGTAAGTAACGCTTTTATTTTATTTTATTTTATTTTATTTATTTCTAAAATCTAAAATCTACCTACGCGTTCTGTTTTGTTTTTAAATGTTTATAACTATTAAACATATACAGAGTGCCGCCAATCGACAGCTAATTAAATAAAATCAAACGCTTATAACAAATAGAAACATCGAACGTGCATATTTGGAAGGATCGTCGTTTCGTAAATAATAGACATGTACCCGCTTTACAGGTCTCTGCAGCATCCTTAGGTATAGTAAGTGGCGCCATCTCGAGACGCGCGCCGCTCTACAACTAGAATTGCCCAACCGAACCGGCTCTTAAATTAAATCTTGTCTGGTAAATCGAGGATTTTCCTAATTGCTTAATTGTCACGCGTTTAGCGAGCAATTAAAATTGTTGCACCCGATCCCTCATAATCCGGCTCAACCGCGTGGGTGCTATTAACGCTATTAACGATTTACTAATTGTCAGCTAATTAAATAAATTTAACCGCTTATAACGAATCATTTTATAATACGTGACGTAAATATATTTGGAAAGATTGACTAAGAATTATATTACATTGATAGGTTATTAACGTTACTTACTAATCGAGCAGGCAACATTCATCTGACAGAATAGAAAGTATAATTTAGCGCAACGGTCAAGTTGGCTGCATAAAGATAGATGGAAAACAATATCGGAAATGGACAGCAGTGACAACAACAACAAGTTAAGTTCGTTCAATGCCAATTTTGCAAACACATCTTTTCCGTATTCGAGTAAGTAGTTCCGACTAATTTTTATGATCCACATATAAATGCATACATACACAATTATAGATACTATGTAGAAATATAACCGTGCAGGTACACCAACTGGAAGACCCGGGATTAGGAAACAGGAATAAGGGTACGCAGTAAATTAGTAAGAATGAGCGCCCTCTCTCTCTCTCTCTCTCTCTCTCTCTTCCTCTGTCTCTCTCTTTCGATCTCACGCGCGCGCTTTAAAAGTTGGGTTTTTTCCTAACGGTGGCAAAAAAAAAAAAAAAGATTGAGTAAAATAAAATAAATAAAATATAAAATCGGATAGAAAATTAAATAAAATAGAATAGAATAGAATAAAATAAAATAAAATAAATTAATGGCCGACCGAATGAATAAATGAACAAGTAAATAATTAAATAGGGTCGAGTTTAAATTAAAAAAAAAAAAAAGAAAGTAAATTAATAGATAAATAAATCAATAGAGTAGAAAATGTGACTGTAGACGAACTTAATCTCAAAGGAATGATTTTGTGGTTCTGAAAAGAACCGGTCGTTTTGTGTCGGTGCGTGCACCGCCGTTCGTCGTCTCCGTCTCCGGACTTAGGCGCGTTCTCCGCGGATGCGGCGAGCCAACTGGATGTCCTTGGGCATGATGGTGACGCGCTTGGCGTGGATGGCGCACAAGTTGGTGTCTTCGAAGAGACCGACGAGGTAGGCCTCGCTGGCTTCCTGGAGAGCCATGACGGCGGAACTCTGGAACCGCAAGTCGGTCTTGAAGTCCTGTGCGATCTCGCGCACGAGCCGTTGGAAGGGCAGCTTGCGGATCAGAAGTTCGGTGCTCTTCTGGTAGCGACGGATCTCACGGAGGGCAACGGTGCCGGGCCTGTAGCGATGGGGTTTCTTAACTCCGCCTGTGGCCGGCGCGCTCTTGCGGGCTGCCTTGGTGGCCAACTGTTTGCGAGGCGCTTTGCCTCCCGTCGATTTACGGGCTGTCTGCTTGGTACGTGCCATCGTTAACTACTACTCGGGCGTAATGTTCACGGGAATGTGTTGCTCTCGCACGAAATTTCGAGTTTTTATCGGGTCGGTTCGTCGGCGAACGATTGGCCGAAAGGGGGCGCTCGAGGGCGTGGCCAACTGATAAACCATAAAATGAGGCCGTCGAACAAAAATGGGCAGCATTCGGCTACGTTAGTCTTCGCTTTCACGTAGTTACGTTACACGCAACAGAGCATCAGCAAACATGACCGGTCGCGGCAAAGGAGGTAAAGGTTTGGGAAAAGGAGGCGCCAAGCGTCATCGCAAAGTTCTCCGTGATAACATCCAGGGCATCACCAAGCCGGCCATCAGACGTCTGGCCCGTCGCGGCGGAGTCAAGCGTATCTCCGGTCTGATCTACGAGGAGACCAGAGGAGTTCTCAAGGTTTTCCTAGAGAACGTGATCAGGGACGCCGTCACCTACACCGAGCACGCCAAGCGCAAGACCGTGACCGCCATGGACGTCGTCTACGCCCTCAAGAGGCAAGGACGCACCCTGTACGGATTCGGAGGTTAAGGAATCTATCTACCTTGGCAGCGCAGCAGCAGCAACGGCCACCGCCGCAACCCAACTTTGCGGCGGCAAAATATCGGTTCTTTTCAGAACCACAAACACAATCATAAACAAAAGCAAACAGAATCGTACGACCAAACCAACGCTAATTACTTACTTCTTATTTTTTTCTTTAATTCAATTTTTAATTCTTTTGTAATCCGATTTACGGATTTAGCTATCGTTAATTGTTTTCTTCAATCTTAATAAGGATCGTGCCTATAATCCGGTAAAACGGTAGCAAAAACCTTAAAACAATCGTCGTGATCGGGGATTAACCTTCGGGCAATCGACGGTTAATCCCGGATAAGCCGATTATTTTATTTTATTTTATTTTATTCTAAAGACTTGAAGCGTCGGATTCGCTCTCTCTCTCTCTCTCTCTCTCTCTCTCTCTCTCTCTCTCTCTCTCTCTCTCTCTCTCTCACGAGAAAAGCGCCTAAAATTTGGCGCGCGACCATCTACATACTTATTGTTGAGGTTTTTTGCTTACCCTTTTTCCCCCAATTTTAATTTTTACAACCCAATAAAGTACGCGAACTGGTCCCGCCCCTAGCGCGAATGGCCGCTCGTCGCACCCAATTAAATAATAGTACCAAAATTTCGGTTTTTTGTTTAAACATTTTTATTGCCTTTCGCACGAATCACGCACGTTTCCGATCGATTCGGATGCGACGCGTGATTGGCAGTACCGGACATCCGAAGCGGCCGCCATGCGCTTCCGACCAATGAACGTCGACGTGACGTCATTTCGTCTTTAATTTTAGTTTCGAACTTATTTACTACGATTATTATTATTTTTTTTTTCTTTTTTAACAAGAAACAAATCTAAATTCGAACTAAGGAAAAAATATATAAAAAAAGGAGATTAACGGATTAGTAGCTTAGTAGATTAGTAGATTAGCAGATTAGCTGTGCAAGTGTGTCTTTGTTTTTGAGAATTTTTGTGGCCCTGAGAAGGGCCGTTTGCTTTTGCTTAAGTGACGACTCTGCGACGACTTAAGGCTTCTTCTCGGTCTTCTTGGGGAGGAGTACGGCCTGGATGTTTGGCAATACACCGCCCTGTGCGATCGTGACTCCGGAGAGAAGTTTGTTCAACTCTTCGTCGTTACGGATGGCGAGCTGAAGATGACGCGGGATGATACGGGTCTTCTTGTTGTCTCTGGCTGCGTTACCGGCCAACTCGAGCACTTCAGCGGCCAAGTACTCCATGACGGCGGCCAGGTAGACCGGGGCTCCGGCACCGACGCGCTCGCCGTAGTTGCCCTTGCGGAGCAGCCTGTGGATACGACCGACCGGGAACTGGAGTCCGGCGCGGCTGGAACGGGACTTCGCCTTTCCCTTAACTTTGCCTCCCTTTCCTCTGCCCGACATGTTGATGCGTGATCTGAGCGGTAGCTGTAGAACGAATAATGCTAACAACGGTTCGGTCGGCTGACTGAACTGTACTGTTACCATCGGCTTTATCAGTCAGCCATATATAGAGTGCGTTTGCGGCCAATCGCCGTGCGCGTTTCGAGCGCTAGAGTCGATGGGAGGGGCCGACGACCGGCTGTGTTCCCCTTTATAGAGGCGAACACCAAAATCCAAAAAATTAAAGCCCTGACAGCCGTACAGAGCACACGAGTTTCTAGACAACATGCCACCCAAGACAAGCGGAAAGGCCGCCAAGAAGGCCGGCAAGGCCCAAAAGAACATCTCCAAGGGAGACAAAAAGAAGAAGCGCAGGAGGAAGGAGAGCTACGCGATCTACATCTACAAGGTGTTGAAGCAGGTCCATCCCGACACCGGTATCTCCAGTAAGGCGATGAGCATCATGAACAGCTTCGTCAACGACATCTTCGAGCGCATCGCCTCCGAAGCGTCCCGTCTCGCTCACTACAACAAGCGTTCGACGATCACGAGTCGCGAGATTCAGACCGCCGTTCGTCTCTTGTTGCCCGGTGAGTTGGCCAAGCACGCCGTCAGTGAAGGTACCAAGGCCGTCACCAAGTACACCAGCTCCAAGTAAATCGTCGGTCGTCGATTCGACACCCGCACACAAAGACCGGTTCTTTTCAGAACCACAAAACAAAATCCGAAACAAATGTTCAAAATGCGAATCATACTAAAAACAATAGGTTCAGTTTCAATTTAGATTTATCATTAGTCAGTTAGTAATAGCTGTAGTAGTAGAAATAACGCCTAATGGCGACGACAATAACGAATAAACGGTCCTAATGACCTGATAGATAGTAAAAAATAATTCAAACAAAATAAGTTTTATTTATGTCGTGACTGACGCCCTAATACGGAGCCGTGTTTTTACAGACGATGTGAAAAAAAAATCGATAATAAAATAAAATTTAAATAAGAGAATAATAATAATAATAGAAATAAAAACGGCAGGCGGAGCGCGTCTCTCTCTCTCTCTCTCTCGCTTCTAGGCTAATCTAGGATTTTCCTGAACGCTTAATTGGCCCCTAATTGTTGCTCGGGCGCTTAGCCGTTTACCGAGCAATTAGATTGCATTTATTGCGACCGATCCTTCGTGATCCGGCTCTCGCCATTAACGCGACCCGGCTTACGCTAATGAGGATGGCACGGTCGTTGGGCGATGGATGGATGGGACGGGGTGGGAGGAGGAGGAGGAGGACGATGGGTGGGGTGCCACCCCACCCAAGGCGACCGCCCCCGCCACCACCACCACTACTACTACTACTACTACTACTACTACTACTATTATTATTATTATCATCATCATCATCTATATGTATGATTGTTATAATGGATGAATGACATGCGGCTCGCTATGCACATGATCTCCGAAAATTAGTCAACAGTTGCAATTTCAATTTAAAATAAAAACTCTCAACTTGAGAAACTAGAATCATAACATGCATATAACATAGCACACTAAAAGTTCTGTTTTTTTTTTTTATTTGTTTGTTTTTTTTTTTTCATATTGTTAAATATAAAGCTGGCCGTGGTAAACAACTGTGTAAAATTTGATGACGTTGAGTTGACTTGAAGTTACATCCCCACACGGCTATACCATAACTCCACTAATAATAATAGCAATCATAATTATATTTATTAACAGTCAGGAACACAATAACCAACAACGGCAGAAGGGGCGGCAGCCCAGGCCCCCCCTCGCCCCCCAAACTGCTGCGAACGAGACGAATTGGCGATGCGACGACGTGCTCATCATCGTCATCGACCACACCGGTTCGTCTCTCTCTCGCCGCACCGCACCGGGACGAGCCCGGATCGCGGCCGCCGCCGGGGAACAAATCCCGGGGGGCACCCGCGGCCGCCGTGATCACGGTCGGAGGCGGCGAGGGGTCCCGCAGTCCGACGTTTCGTCCGGCATCGCGACAACAACGTCGCCGAGCGTCAGACGGGAATGCCGAGATTCGACGGTGCATCGCCGGAGAATCGGGCTGCCTTTTCGCGCCGCCCACGGGCCTTCCGGCGGTCCGGGGGCCGCGGTTCTCGTTCGAACGTCATCTCTGATCCTCGGACCGCGTCCCGGCGGCGCCGGGGGCGGCGGGGTACGCGACGGGCGGCCCGCACGCGGCATTTTCGGAGCGGTGCTACCTGACGCCCAACTCGACCGTTCCGAATGGGTCGCCTCGCCGGCTCCGCCGCCTCCGATCGGCACGACGCGGACCGCCTCGCGTGTCCCGCATGTTCGCGCCAGAGGGACGCGCGGTCGGCGGCGCGTTGCCGCCGCCGGCGCGCCCGATATCGGGCCTCGAAGTCGGGACGGCTGACACGAGACTGGTTTCGAAAGTGTTCGCACTCGGCGCAACAACAAGTCCCGACGTTTTGTATGCGGTCCGCGCGCTCCGATGCTATCGGCTGATTTTCCGAGACGCGACTAAATTTCGAAGCGTTCGCTCGTAGCACACGCATCAGAAACAGTAGTAACACTTTCGTGTCTGTCTCCCGTTAAGGCAATAGTCCAAGCAAGCAAACAAACAAAAAACCAATCTCGACAATGGCGGACGTAGCGACACCAGCAGCAACGTCGCCCAGCACGGTCGCGGTTGCCGCGACAAAGAAGTCCTCTTCGAGTCCCAAGAAGAAGGCGAAGAAGCCCACCCATCCTCCCACCTCCGAGATGGTGTGCAACGCCATCAAAAATCTGAAAGAGCGCGGCGGTTCGTCCCTGCAGGCCATCAAGAAGTACGTAGCCGCCAACTACAAGGTCGACGCCGAGAAGGTCTCGCCCTTCATCAAGAAGTACCTGAAGTCGGCCGTCACCAGCGGCACCCTCGTCCAGACCAAGGGCAAGGGAGCATCCGGCTCGTTCAAGTTGGCCGCCGCCTCCACCGGCAAACAGGCGTCCGGAGCCGAGGCCGGCAAACCAAAGGCCGCCGCCAAACGCGCCGCGCCCGCCAAAGCGGCCAAGTCGCCAAAGAAGGCCGCCGCTTCGAAGGCAAAGAAGGCCACCGCGGAGAAGAAGTCCGCTCCGGCCAAGGCCAAGAAGGCCGGAACCGCCGCCGCCGCGTCGCCCAAGAAGTCCCCGGCCAAGCCGAAGGCGGCCAAGTCGCCGTCGAAGGCGAAGAAGGGCGGACCCACCAAGAAACCCAAGGCGCCAAAACCGAAACGCGCGAAGCCAGCCGCCTCTCCCAAGAAGCCGGCCCCAAAGAAGAAGTGAACGGCGCGAAGACGATCAACCCGCCCGATTATTGCCGCTGTACGCGGCGCACAAATGGCCCTTTTCAGGGCCACAAATTTTTAACAAAAACAAAGACAAACAAAGCACGCATTTATTTATGATCGAATTCAAACTCAATTTAATACTCATAAACTGTTCATAATATTCATAATATTCATAATGTTCATAATATTCATAATATTCATAATATTCATAATATTCATAATACTCATAATATTCATAATGTTCATAATATTCATATTCATATTCATGCTCACATTTAATTTCAATTTCAATTTCAATTCATCGATCCTCTCTCGCATTTGGCATTTAGGCAACTCGAACTACCCAACCGAACCAACGGCAACGGCTCTTAAATTAAATCTTGCCTGGTAAATCGAGGATTTTCCTAATCGCTTAATTGCCACGCGTTTAGCGAGCAATTACAGTTGTTGCACCCGATCGATCCCTTATAATCCGGCCCAACCGCGTGGGTGCTATTAAGGCTATTAATATTTAAAATATAAATAGATATCTATATATGCGTACACATACATGCATACTTATCAATTATTATTATTAATTAACTAATTAATCGTCTGTTCCGTAAGTTGTTGATTAGTTATGTGCTCATTAAATCTAACGGCCTGTCTGTCTTTTGTAAGAAATTTTGGTGTATTCCATGCCAGTGTAATTACTGAAGAACGCTTACAATGTTTTTATACGGCTAGTACAGTCTTTAGTTGAAAAGAATATCTATAGATATTTCTGTAAGAAAGACAAAGATAGACTTACTAAAAACAAAACGGTTGTGGCACCACTGCTTGTATTATTATTTGTTTGTGGTTACATTCATGTGGAACAAGACAGCTTGAGGTTAGGTTATTTTAGTTATTGTTTTCTTACTAGCGAGCCAAAGTGATCTGAATAATTTATCAATTTATCAATTTATCAATTTACCTGTCTTGTAAAATTTATTTGATGACAGATTGAGTAGAAGTTTATTCATGGCAATCTTGTTAGTAAGTAACGCTTTTATTTTATTTTATTTTATTTTATTTATTTCTAAAATCTAAAATCTACCTACGCGTTCTGTTTTGTTTTTAAATGTTTATAACTATTAAACATATACAGAGTGCCGCCAATCGACAGCTAATTAAATAAAATCAAACGCTTATAACAAATAGAAACATCGAACGTGCATATTTGGAAGGATCGTCGTTTCGTAAATAATAGACATGTACCCGCTTTACAGGTCTCTGCAGCATCCTTAGGTATAGTAAGTGGCGCCATCTCGAGACGCGCGCCGCTCTACAACTAGAATTGCCCAACCGAACCGGCTCTTAAATTAAATCTTGTCTGGTAAATCGAGGATTTTCCTAATTGCTTAATTGTCACGCGTTTAGCGAGCAATTAAAATTGTTGCACCCGATCCCTCATAATCCGGCTCAACCGCGTGGGTGCTATTAACGCTATTAACGATTTACTAATTGTCAGCTAATTAAATAAATTTAACCGCTTATAACGAATCATTTTATAATACGTGACGTAAATATATTTGGAAAGATTGACTAAGAATTATATTACATTGATAGGTTATTAACGTTACTTACTAATCGAGCAGGCAACATTCATCTGACAGAATAGAAAGTATAATTTAGCGCAACGGTCAAGTTGGCTGCATAAAGATAGATGGAAAACAATATCGGAAATGGACAGCAGTGACAACAACAACAAGTTAAGTTCGTTCAATGCCAATTTTGCAAACACATCTTTTCCGTATTCGAGTAAGTAGTTCCGACTAATTTTTATGATCCACATATAAATGCATACATACACAATTATAGATACTATGTAGAAATATAACCGTGCAGGTACACCAACTGGAAGACCCGGGATTAGGAAACAGGAATAAGGGTACGCAGTAAATTAGTAAGAATGAGCGCCCTCTCTCTCTCTCTCTCTCTCTCTCTCTTCCTCTGTCTCTCTCTTTCGATCTCACGCGCGCGCTTTAAAAGTTGGGTTTTTTCCTAACGGTGGCAAAAAAAAAAAAAAAGATTGAGTAAAATAAAATAAATAAAATATAAAATCGGATAGAAAATTAAATAAAATAGAATAGAATAGAATAAAATAAAATAAAATAAATTAATGGCCGACCGAATGAATAAATGAACAAGTAAATAATTAAATAGGGTCGAGTTTAAATTAAAAAAAAAAAAAAGAAAGTAAATTAATAGATAAATAAATCAATAGAGTAGAAAATGTGACTGTAGACGAACTTAATCTCAAAGGAATGATTTTGTGGTTCTGAAAAGAACCGGTCGTTTTGTGTCGGTGCGTGCACCGCCGTTCGTCGTCTCCGTCTCCGGACTTAGGCGCGTTCTCCGCGGATGCGGCGAGCCAACTGGATGTCCTTGGGCATGATGGTGACGCGCTTGGCGTGGATGGCGCACAAGTTGGTGTCTTCGAAGAGACCGACGAGGTAGGCCTCGCTGGCTTCCTGGAGAGCCATGACGGCGGAACTCTGGAACCGCAAGTCGGTCTTGAAGTCCTGTGCGATCTCGCGCACGAGCCGTTGGAAGGGCAGCTTGCGGATCAGAAGTTCGGTGCTCTTCTGGTAGCGACGGATCTCACGGAGGGCAACGGTGCCGGGCCTGTAGCGATGGGGTTTCTTAACTCCGCCTGTGGCCGGCGCGCTCTTGCGGGCTGCCTTGGTGGCCAACTGTTTGCGAGGCGCTTTGCCTCCCGTCGATTTACGGGCTGTCTGCTTGGTACGTGCCATCGTTAACTACTACTCGGGCGTAATGTTCACGGGAATGTGTTGCTCTCGCACGAAATTTCGAGTTTTTATCGGGTCGGTTCGTCGGCGAACGATTGGCCGAAAGGGGGCGCTCGAGGGCGTGGCCAACTGATAAACCATAAAATGAGGCCGTCGAACAAAAATGGGCAGCATTCGGCTACGTTAGTCTTCGCTTTCACGTAGTTACGTTACACGCAACAGAGCATCAGCAAACATGACCGGTCGCGGCAAAGGAGGTAAAGGTTTGGGAAAAGGAGGCGCCAAGCGTCATCGCAAAGTTCTCCGTGATAACATCCAGGGCATCACCAAGCCGGCCATCAGACGTCTGGCCCGTCGCGGCGGAGTCAAGCGTATCTCCGGTCTGATCTACGAGGAGACCAGAGGAGTTCTCAAGGTTTTCCTAGAGAACGTGATCAGGGACGCCGTCACCTACACCGAGCACGCCAAGCGCAAGACCGTGACCGCCATGGACGTCGTCTACGCCCTCAAGAGGCAAGGACGCACCCTGTACGGATTCGGAGGTTAAGGAATCTATCTACCTTGGCAGCGCAGCAGCAGCAACGGCCACCGCCGCAACCCAACTTTGCGGCGGCAAAATATCGGTTCTTTTCAGAACCACAAACACAATCATAAACAAAAGCAAACAGAATCGTACGACCAAACCAACGCTAATTACTTACTTCTTATTTTTTTCTTTAATTCAATTTTTAATTCTTTTGTAATCCGATTTACGGATTTAGCTATCGTTAATTGTTTTCTTCAATCTTAATAAGGATCGTGCCTATAATCCGGTAAAACGGTAGCAAAAACCTTAAAACAATCGTCGTGATCGGGGATTAACCTTCGGGCAATCGACGGTTAATCCCGGATAAGCCGATTATTTTATTTTATTTTATTCTAAAGACTTGAAGCGTCGGATTCGCTCTCTCTCTCTCTCTCTCTCTCTCTCTCTCTCTCTCTCTCTCTCTCTCTCTCTCTCTCTCTCACGAGAAAAGCGCCTAAAATTTGGCGCGCGACCATCTACATACTTATTGTTGAGGTTTTTTGCTTACCCTTTTTCCCCCAATTTTAATTTTTACAACCCAATAAAGTACGCGAACTGGTCCCGCCCCTAGCGCGAATGGCCGCTCGTCGCACCCAATTAAATAATAGTACCAAAATTTCGGTTTTTTGTTTAAACATTTTTATTGCCTTTCGCACGAATCACGCACGTTTCCGATCGATTCGGATGCGACGCGTGATTGGCAGTACCGGACATCCGAAGCGGCCGCCATGCGCTTCCGACCAATGAACGTCGACGTGACGTCATTTCGTCTTTAATTTTAGTTTCGAACTTATTTACTACGATTATTATTATTTTTTTTTTCTTTTTTAACAAGAAACAAATCTAAATTCGAACTAAGGAAAAAATATATAAAAAAAGGAGATTAACGGATTAGTAGCTTAGTAGATTAGTAGATTAGCAGATTAGCTGTGCAAGTGTGTCTTTGTTTTTGAGAATTTTTGTGGCCCTGAGAAGGGCCGTTTGCTTTTGCTTAAGTGACGACTCTGCGACGACTTAAGGCTTCTTCTCGGT
This sequence comes from Tachinus rufipes, assembly GCA_963932245.1. Lineage (NCBI taxonomy): Eukaryota > Metazoa > Arthropoda > Insecta > Coleoptera > Staphylinidae > Tachinus > Tachinus rufipes. Next base: position 15,304 of record CAWVQR010000058.1, read on the forward strand.
CTTCTTGGGGAGGAGTACGGCCTGGATGTTTGGCAATACACCGCCCTGTGCGATCGTGACTCCGGAGAGAAGTTTGTTCAACTCTTCGTCGTTACGGATGGCGAGCTGAAGATGACGCGGGATGATACGGGTCTTCTTGTTGTCTCTGGCTGCGTTACCGGCCAACTCGAGCACTTCAGCGGCCAAGTTCCATGACGGCGGCCAGGTAGACCGGGGCTCCGGCACCGACGCGCTCGCCGTAGTTGCCCTTGCGGAGCAGCCTGTGGATACGACCGACCGGGAACTGGAGTCCGGCGCGGCTGGAACGGGACTTCGCCTTTCCCTTAACTTTGCCTCCCTTTCCTCTGCCCGACATGTTGATGCGTGATCTGAGCGGTAGCTGTAGAACGAATAATGCTAACAACGGTTCGGTCGGCTGACTGAACTGTACTGTTACCATCGGCTTTATCAGTCAGCCATATATAGAGTGCGTTTGCGGCCAATCGCCGTGCGCGTTTCGAGCGCTAGAGTCGATGGGAGGGGCCGACGACCGGCTGTGTTCCCCTTTATAGAGGCGAACACCAAAATCCAAAAAATTAAAGCCCTGACAGCCGTACAGAGCACACGAGTTTCTAGACAACATGCCACCCAAGACAAGCGGAAAGGCCGCCAAGAAGGCCGGCAAGGCCCAAAAGAACATCTCCAAGGGAGACAAAAAGAAGAAGCGCAGGAGGAAGGAGAGCTACGCGATCTACATCTACAAGGTGTTGAAGCAGGTCCATCCCGACACCGGTATCTCCAGTAAGGCGATGAGCATCATGAACAGCTTCGTCAACGACATCTTCGAGCGCATCGCCTCCGAAGCGTCCCGTCTCGCTCACTACAACAAGCGTTCGACGATCACGAGTCGCGAGATTCAGACCGCCGTTCGTCTCTTGTTGCCCGGTGAGTTGGCCAAGCACGCCGTCAGTGAAGGTACCAAGGCCGTCACCAAGTACACCAGCTCCAAGTAAATCGTCGGTCGTCGATTCGACACCCGCACACAAAGACCGGTTCTTTTCAGAACCACAAAACAAAATCCGAAACAAATGTTCAAAATGCGAATCATACTAAAAACAATAGGTTCAGTTTCAATTTAGATTTATCATTAGTCAGTTAGTAATAGCTGTAGTAGTAGAAATAACGCCTAATGGCGACGACAATAACGAATAAACGGTCCTAATGACCTGATAGATAGTAAAAAATAATTCAAACAAAATAAGTTTTATTTATGTCGTGACTGACGCCCTAATACGGAGCCGTGTTTTTACAGACGATGTGAAAAAAAAATCGATAATAAAATAAAATTTAAATAAGAGAATAATAATAATAATAGAAATAAAAACGGCAGGCGGAGCGCGTCTCTCTCTCTCTCTCTCTCGCTTCTAGGCTAATCTAGGATTTTCCTGAACGCTTAATTGGCCCCTAATTGTTGCTCGGGCGCTTAGCCGTTTACCGAGCAATTAGATTGCATTTATTGCGACCGATCCTTCGTGATCCGGCTCTCGCCATTAACGCGACCCGGCTTACGCTAATGAGGATGGCACGGTCGTTGGGCGATGGATGGATGGGACGGGGTGGGAGGAGGAGGAGGAGGACGATGGGTGGGGTGCCACCCCACCCAAGGCGACCGCCCCCGCCACCACCACCACTACTACTACTACTACTACTACTACTACTACTATTATTATTATTATCATCATCATCATCTATATGTATGATTGTTATAATGGATGAATGACATGCGGCTCGCTATGCACATGATCTCCGAAAATTAGTCAACAGTTGCAATTTCAATTTAAAATAAAAACTCTCAACTTGAGAAACTAGAATCATAACATGCATATAACATAGCACACTAAAAGTTCTGTTTTTTTTTTTTATTTGTTTGTTTTTTTTTTTTCATATTGTTAAATATAAAGCTGGCCGTGGTAAACAACTGTGTAAAATTTGATGACGTTGAGTTGACTTGAAGTTACATCCCCACACGGCTATACCATAACTCCACTAATAATAATAGCAATCATAATTATATTTATTAACAGTCAGGAACACAATAACCAACAACGGCAGAAGGGGCGGCAGCCCAGGCCCCCCCTCGCCCCCCAAACTGCTGCGAACGAGACGAATTGGCGATGCGACGACGTGCTCATCATCGTCATCGACCACACCGGTTCGTCTCTCTCTCGCCGCACCGCACCGGGACGAGCCCGGATCGCGGCCGCCGCCGGGGAACAAATCCCGGGGGGCACCCGCGGCCGCCGTGATCACGGTCGGAGGCGGCGAGGGGTCCCGCAGTCCGACGTTTCGTCCGGCATCGCGACAACAACGTCGCCGAGCGTCAGACGGGAATGCCGAGATTCGACGGTGCATCGCCGGAGAATCGGGCTGCCTTTTCGCGCCGCCCACGGGCCTTCCGGCGGTCCGGGGGCCGCGGTTCTCGTTCGAACGTCATCTCTGATCCTCGGACCGCGTCCCGGCGGCGCCGGGGGCGGCGGGGTACGCGACGGGCGGCCCGCACGCGGCATTTTCGGAGCGGTGCTACCTGACGCCCAACTCGACCGTTCCGAATGGGTCGCCTCGCCGGCTCCGCCGCCTCCGATCGGCACGACGCGGACCGCCTCGCGTGTCCCGCATGTTCGCGCCAGAGGGACGCGCGGTCGGCGGCGCGTTGCCGCCGCCGGCGCGCCCGATATCGGGCCTCGAAGTCGGGACGGCTGACACGAGACTGGTTTCGAAAGTGTTCGCACTCGGCGCAACAACAAGTCCCGACGTTTTGTATGCGGTCCGCGCGCTCCGATGCTATCGGCTGATTTTCCGAGACGCGACTAAATTTCGAAGCGTTCGCTCGTAGCACACGCATCAGAAACAGTAGTAACACTTTCGTGTCTGTCTCCCGTTAAGGCAATAGTCCAAGCAAGCAAACAAACAAAAAACCAATCTCGACAATGGCGGACGTAGCGACACCAGCAGCAACGTCGCCCAGCACGGTCGCGGTTGCCGCGACAAAGAAGTCCTCTTCGAGTCCCAAGAAGAAGGCGAAGAAGCCCACCCATCCTCCCACCTCCGAGATGGTGTGCAACGCCATCAAAAATCTGAAAGAGCGCGGCGGTTCGTCCCTGCAGGCCATCAAGAAGTACGTAGCCGCCAACTACAAGGTCGACGCCGAGAAGGTCTCGCCCTTCATCAAGAAGTACCTGAAGTCGGCCGTCACCAGCGGCACCCTCGTCCAGACCAAGGGCAAGGGAGCATCCGGCTCGTTCAAGTTGGCCGCCGCCTCCACCGGCAAACAGGCGTCCGGAGCCGAGGCCGGCAAACCAAAGGCCGCCGCCAAACGCGCCGCGCCCGCCAAAGCGGCCAAGTCGCCAAAGAAGGCCGCCGCTTCGAAGGCAAAGAAGGCCACCGCGGAGAAGAAGTCCGCTCCGGCCAAGGCCAAGAAGGCCGGAACCGCCGCCGCCGCGTCGCCCAAGAAGTCCCCGGCCAAGCCGAAGGCGGCCAAGTCGCCGTCGAAGGCGAAGAAGGGCGGACCCACCAAGAAACCCAAGGCGCCAAAACCGAAACGCGCGAAGCCAGCCGCCTCTCCCAAGAAGCCGGCCCCAAAGAAGAAGTGAACGGCGCGAAGACGATCAACCCGCCCGATTATTGCCGCTGTACGCGGCGCACAAATGGCCCTTTTCAGGGCCACAAATTTTTAACAAAAACAAAGACAAACAAAGCACGCATTTATTTATGATCGAATTCAAACTCAATTTAATACTCATAAACTGTTCATAATATTCATAATATTCATAATGTTCATAATATTCATAATATTCATAATATTCATAATATTCATAATACTCATAATATTCATAATGTTCATAATATTCATATTCATATTCATGCTCACATTTAATTTCAATTTCAATTTCAATTCATCGATCCTCTCTCGCATTTGGCATTTAGGCAACTCGAACTACCCAACCGAACCAACGGCAACGGCTCTTAAATTAAATCTTGCCTGGTAAATCGAGGATTTTCCTAATCGCTTAATTGCCACGCGTTTAGCGAGCAATTACAGTTGTTGCACCCGATCGATCCCTTATAATCCGGCCCAACCGCGTGGGTGCTATTAAGGCTATTAATATTTAAAATATAAATAGATATCTATATATGCGTACACATACATGCATACTTATCAATTATTATTATTAATTAACTAATTAATCGTCTGTTCCGTAAGTTGTTGATTAGTTATGTGCTCATTAAATCTAACGGCCTGTCTGTCTTTTGTAAGAAATTTTGGTGTATTCCATGCCAGTGTAATTACTGAAGAACGCTTACAATGTTTTTATACGGCTAGTACAGTCTTTAGTTGAAAAGAATATCTATAGATATTTCTGTAAGAAAGACAAAGATAGACTTACTAAAAACAAAACGGTTGTGGCACCACTGCTTGTATTATTATTTGTTTGTGGTTACATTCATGTGGAACAAGACAGCTTGAGGTTAGGTTATTTTAGTTATTGTTTTCTTACTAGCGAGCCAAAGTGATCTGAATAATTTATCAATTTATCAATTTATCAATTTACCTGTCTTGTAAAATTTATTTGATGACAGATTGAGTAGAAGTTTATTCATGGCAATCTTGTTAGTAAGTAACGCTTTTATTTTATTTTATTTTATTTTATTTATTTCTAAAATCTAAAATCTACCTACGCGTTCTGTTTTGTTTTTAAATGTTTATAACTATTAAACATATACAGAGTGCCGCCAATCGACAGCTAATTAAATAAAATCAAACGCTTATAACAAATAGAAACATCGAACGTGCATATTTGGAAGGATCGTCGTTTCGTAAATAATAGACATGTACCCGCTTTACAGGTCTCTGCAGCATCCTTAGGTATAGTAAGTGGCGCCATCTCGAGACGCGCGCCGCTCTACAACTAGAATTGCCCAACCGAACCGGCTCTTAAATTAAATCTTGTCTGGTAAATCGAGGATTTTCCTAATTGCTTAATTGTCACGCGTTTAGCGAGCAATTAAAATTGTTGCACCCGATCCCTCATAATCCGGCTCAACCGCGTGGGTGCTATTAACGCTATTAACGATTTACTAATTGTCAGCTAATTAAATAAATTTAACCGCTTATAACGAATCATTTTATAATACGTGACGTAAATATATTTGGAAAGATTGACTAAGAATTATATTACATTGATAGGTTATTAACGTTACTTACTAATCGAGCAGGCAACATTCATCTGACAGAATAGAAAGTATAATTTAGCGCAACGGTCAAGTTGGCTGCATAAAGATAGATGGAAAACAATATCGGAAATGGACAGCAGTGACAACAACAACAAGTTAAGTTCGTTCAATGCCAATTTTGCAAACACATCTTTTCCGTATTCGAGTAAGTAGTTCCGACTAATTTTTATGATCCACATATAAATGCATACATACACAATTATAGATACTATGTAGAAATATAACCGTGCAGGTACACCAACTGGAAGACCCGGGATTAGGAAACAGGAATAAGGGTACGCAGTAAATTAGTAAGAATGAGCGCCCTCTCTCTCTCTCTCTCTCTCTCTCTCTTCCTCTGTCTCTCTCTTTCGATCTCACGCGCGCGCTTTAAAAGTTGGGTTTTTTCCTAACGGTGGCAAAAAAAAAAAAAAAGATTGAGTAAAATAAAATAAATAAAATATAAAATCGGATAGAAAATTAAATAAAATAGAATAGAATAGAATAAAATAAAATAAAATAAATTAATGGCCGACCGAATGAATAAATGAACAAGTAAATAATTAAATAGGGTCGAGTTTAAATTAAAAAAAAAAAAAAGAAAGTAAATTAATAGATAAATAAATCAATAGAGTAGAAAATGTGACTGTAGACGAACTTAATCTCAAAGGAATGATTTTGTGGTTCTGAAAAGAACCGGTCGTTTTGTGTCGGTGCGTGCACCGCCGTTCGTCGTCTCCGTCTCCGGACTTAGGCGCGTTCTCCGCGGATGCGGCGAGCCAACTGGATGTCCTTGGGCATGATGGTGACGCGCTTGGCGTGGATGGCGCACAAGTTGGTGTCTTCGAAGAGACCGACGAGGTAGGCCTCGCTGGCTTCCTGGAGAGCCATGACGGCGGAACTCTGGAACCGCAAGTCGGTCTTGAAGTCCTGTGCGATCTCGCGCACGAGCCGTTGGAAGGGCAGCTTGCGGATCAGAAGTTCGGTGCTCTTCTGGTAGCGACGGATCTCACGGAGGGCAACGGTGCCGGGCCTGTAGCGATGGGGTTTCTTAACTCCGCCTGTGGCCGGCGCGCTCTTGCGGGCTGCCTTGGTGGCCAACTGTTTGCGAGGCGCTTTGCCTCCCGTCGATTTACGGGCTGTCTGCTTGGTACGTGCCATCGTTAACTACTACTCGGGCGTAATGTTCACGGGAATGTGTTGCTCTCGCACGAAATTTCGAGTTTTTATCGGGTCGGTTCGTCGGCGAACGATTGGCCGAAAGGGGGCGCTCGAGGGCGTGGCCAACTGATAAACCATAAAATGAGGCCGTCGAACAAAAATGGGCAGCATTCGGCTACGTTAGTCTTCGCTTTCACGTAGTTACGTTACACGCAACAGAGCATCAGCAAACATGACCGGTCGCGGCAAAGGAGGTAAAGGTTTGGGAAAAGGAGGCGCCAAGCGTCATCGCAAAGTTCTCCGTGATAACATCCAGGGCATCACCAAGCCGGCCATCAGACGTCTGGCCCGTCGCGGCGGAGTCAAGCGTATCTCCGGTCTGATCTACGAGGAGACCAGAGGAGTTCTCAAGGTTTTCCTAGAGAACGTGATCAGGGACGCCGTCACCTACACCGAGCACGCCAAGCGCAAGACCGTGACCGCCATGGACGTCGTCTACGCCCTCAAGAGGCAAGGACGCACCCTGTACGGATTCGGAGGTTAAGGAATCTATCTACCTTGGCAGCGCAGCAGCAGCAACGGCCACCGCCGCAACCCAACTTTGCGGCGGCAAAATATCGGTTCTTTTCAGAACCACAAACACAATCATAAACAAAAGCAAACAGAATCGTACGACCAAACCAACGCTAATTACTTACTTCTTATTTTTTTCTTTAATTCAATTTTTAATTCTTTTGTAATCCGATTTACGGATTTAGCTATCGTTAATTGTTTTCTTCAATCTTAATAAGGATCGTGCCTATAATCCGGTAAAACGGTAGCAAAAACCTTAAAACAATCGTCGTGATCGGGGATTAACCTTCGGGCAATCGACGGTTAATCCCGGATAAGCCGATTATTTTATTTTATTTTATTTTATTCTAAAGACTTGAAGCGTCGGATTCGCTCTCTCTCTCTCTCTCTCTCTCTCTCTCTCTCTCTCTCTCTCTCTCTCTCACGAGAAAAGCGCCTAAAATTTGGCGCGCGACCATCTACATACTTATTGTTGAGGTTTTTTGCTTACCCTTTTTCCCCCAATTTTAATTTTTACAACCCAATAAAGTACGCGAACTGGTCCCGCCCCTAGCGCGAATGGCCGCTCGTCGCACCCAATTAAATAATAGTACCAAAATTTCGGTTTTTTGTTTAAACATTTTTATTGCCTTTCGCACGAATCACGCACGTTTCCGATCGATTCGGATGCGACGCGTGATTGGCAGTACCGGACATCCGAAGCGGCCGCCATGCGCTTCCGACCAATGAACGTCGACGTGACGTCATTTCGTCTTTAATTTTAGTTTCGAACTTATTTACTACGATTATTATTATTTTTTTTTTCTTTTTTAACAAGAAACAAATCTAAATTCGAACTAAGGAAAAAATATATAAAAAAAGGAGATTAACGGATTAGTAGCTTAGTAGATTAGTAGATTAGCAGATTAGCTGTGCAAGTGTGTCTTTGTTTTTGAGAATTTTTGTGGCCCTGAGAAGGGCCGTTTGCTTTTGCTTAAGTGACGACTCTGCGACGACTTAAGGCTTCTTCTCGGTCTTCTTGGGGAGGAGTACGGCCTGGATGTTTGGCAATACACCGCCCTGTGCGATCGTGACTCCGGAGAGAAGTTTGTTCAACTCTTCGTCGTTACGGATGGCGAGCTGAAGATGACGCGGGATGATACGGGTCTTCTTGTTGTCTCTGGCTGCGTTACCGGCCAACTCGAGCACTTCAGCGGCCAAGTACTCCATGACGGCGGCCAGGTAGACCGGGGCTCCGGCACCGACGCGCTCGCCGTAGTTGCCCTTGCGGAGCAGCCTGTGGATACGACCGACCGGGAACTGGAGTCCGGCGCGGCTGGAACGGGACTTCGCCTTTCCCTTAACTTTGCCTCCCTTTCCTCTGCCCGACATGTTGATGCGTGATCTGAGCGGTAGCTGTAGAACGAATAATGCTAACAACGGTTCGGTCGGCTGACTGAACTGTACTGTTACCATCGGCTTTATCAGTCAGCCATATATAGAGTGCGTTTGCGGCCAATCGCCGTGCGCGTTTCGAGCGCTAGAGTCGATGGGAGGGGCCGACGACCGGCTGTGTTCCCCTTTATAGAGGCGAACACCAAAATCCAAAAAATTAAAGCCCTGACAGCCGTACAGAGCACACGAGTTTCTAGACAACATGCCACCCAAGACAAGCGGAAAGGCCGCCAAGAAGGCCGGCAAGGCCCAAAAGAACATCTCCAAGGGAGACAAAAAGAAGAAGCGCAGGAGGAAGGAGAGCTACGCGATCTACATCTACAAGGTGTTGAAGCAGGTCCATCCCGACACCGGTATCTCCAGTAAGGCGATGAGCATCATGAACAGCTTCGTCAACGACATCTTCGAGCGCATCGCCTCCGAAGCGTCCCGTCTCGCTCACTACAACAAGCGTTCGACGATCACGAGTCGCGAGATTCAGACCGCCGTTCGTCTCTTGTTGCCCGGTGAGTTGGCCAAGCACGCCGTCAGTGAAGGTACCAAGGCCGTCACCAAGTACACCAGCTCCAAGTAAATCGTCGGTCGTCGATTCGACACCCGCACACAAAGACCGGTTCTTTTCAGAACCACAAAACAAAATCCGAAACAAATGTTCAAAATGCGAATCATACTAAAAACAATAGGTTCAGTTTCAATTTAGATTTATCATTAGTCAGTTAGTAATAGCTGTAGTAGTAGAAATAACGCCTAATGGCGACGACAATAACGAATAAACGGTCCTAATGACCTGATAGATAGTAAAAAATAATTCAAACAAAATAAGTTTTATTTATGTCGTGACTGACGCCCTAATACGGAGCCGTGTTTTTACAGACGATGTGAAAAAAAAATCGATAATAAAATAAAATTTAAATAAGAGAATAATAATAATAATAGAAATAAAAACGGCAGGCGGAGCGCGTCTCTCTCTCTCTCTCTCTCGCTTCTAGGCTAATCTAGGATTTTCCTGAACGCTTAATTGGCCCCTAATTGTTGCTCGGGCGCTTAGCCGTTTACCGAGCAATTAGATTGCATTTATTGCGACCGATCCTTCGTGATCCGGCTCTCGCCATTAACGCGACCCGGCTTACGCTAATGAGGATGGCACGGTCGTTGGGCGATGGATGGATGGGACGGGGTGGGAGGAGGAGGAGGAGGACGATGGGTGGGGTGCCACCCCACCCAAGGCGACCGCCCCCGCCACCACCACCACTACTACTACTACTACTACTACTACTACTACTATTATTATTATTATCATCATCATCATCTATATGTATGATTGTTATAATGGATGAATGACATGCGGCTCGCTATGCACATGATCTCCGAAAATTAGTCAACAGTTGCAATTTCAATTTAAAATAAAAACTCTCAACTTGAGAAACTAGAATCATAACATGCATATAACATAGCACACTAAAAGTTCTGTTTTTTTTTTTTATTTGTTTGTTTTTTTTTTTTCATATTGTTAAATATAAAGCTGGCCGTGGTAAACAACTGTGTAAAATTTGATGACGTTGAGTTGACTTGAAGTTACATCCCCACACGGCTATACCATAACTCCACTAATAATAATAGCAATCATAATTATATTTATTAACAGTCAGGAACACAATAACCAACAACGGCAGAAGGGGCGGCAGCCCAGGCCCCCCCTCGCCCCCCAAACTGCTGCGAACGAGACGAATTGGCGATGCGACGACGTGCTCATCATCGTCATCGACCACACCGGTTCGTCTCTCTCTCGCCGCACCGCACCGGGACGAGCCCGGATCGCGGCCGCCGCCGGGGAACAAATCCCGGGGGGCACCCGCGGCCGCCGTGATCACGGTCGGAGGCGGCGAGGGGTCCCGCAGTCCGACGTTTCGTCCGGCATCGCGACAACAACGTCGCCGAGCGTCAGACGGGAATGCCGAGATTCGACGGTGCATCGCCGGAGAATCGGGCTGCCTTTTCGCGCCGCCCACGGGCCTTCCGGCGGTCCGGGGGCCGCGGTTCTCGTTCGAACGTCATCTCTGATCCTCGGACCGCGTCCCGGCGGCGCCGGGGGCGGCGGGGTACGCGACGGGCGGCCCGCACGCGGCATTTTCGGAGCGGTGCTACCTGACGCCCAACTCGACCGTTCCGAATGGGTCGCCTCGCCGGCTCCGCCGCCTCCGATCGGCACGACGCGGACCGCCTCGCGTGTCCCGCATGTTCGCGCCAGAGGGACGCGCGGTCGGCGGCGCGTTGCCGCCGCCGGCGCGCCCGATATCGGGCCTCGAAGTCGGGACGGCTGACACGAGACTGGTTTCGAAAGTGTTCGCACTCGGCGCAACAACAAGTCCCGACGTTTTGTATGCGGTCCGCGCGCTCCGATGCTATCGGCTGATTTTCCGAGACGCGACTAAATTTCGAAGCGTTCGCTCGTAGCACACGCATCAGAAACAGTAGTAACACTTTCGTGTCTGTCTCCCGTTAAGGCAATAGTCCAAGCAAGCAAACAAACAAAAAACCAATCTCGACAATGGCGGACGTAGCGACACCAGCAGCAACGTCGCCCAGCACGGTCGCGGTTGCCGCGACAAAGAAGTCCTCTTCGAGTCCCAAGAAGAAGGCGAAGAAGCCCACCCATCCTCCCACCTCCGAGATGGTGTGCAACGCCATCAAAAATCTGAAAGAGCGCGGCGGTTCGTCCCTGCAGGCCATCAAGAAGTACGTAGCCGCCAACTACAAGGTCGACGCCGAGAAGGTCTCGCCCTTCATCAAGAAGTACCTGAAGTCGGCCGTCACCAGCGGCACCCTCGTCCAGACCAAGGGCAAGGGAGCATCCGGCTCGTTCAAGTTGGCCGCCGCCTCCACCGGCAAACAGGCGTCCGGAGCCGAGGCCGGCAAACCAAAGGCCGCCGCCAAACGCGCCGCGCCCGCCAAAGCGGCCAAGTCGCCAAAGAAGGCCGCCGCTTCGAAGGCAAAGAAGGCCACCGCGGAGAAGAAGTCCGCTCCGGCCAAGGCCAAGAAGGCCGGAACCGCCGCCGCCGCGTCGCCCAAGAAGTCCCCGGCCAAGCCGAAGGCGGCCAAGTCGCCGTCGAAGGCGAAGAAGGGCGGACCCACCAAGAAACCCAAGGCGCCAAAACCGAAACGCGCGAAGCCAGCCGCCTCTCCCAAGAAGCCGGCCCCAAAGAAGAAGTGAACGGCGCGAAGACGATCAACCCGCCCGATTATTGCCGCTGTACGCGGCGCACAAATGGCCCTTTTCAGGGCCACAAATTTTTAACAAAAACAAAGACAAACAAAGCACGCATTTATTTATGATCGAATTCAAACTCAATTTAATACTC
>CAWVQR010000059.1:10000-12500 GCA_963932245.1 Tachinus rufipes
CCTTATCAACTGTCGATGGTAGGTTCTGCGCCTACCATGGTTGTAACGGGTAACGGGGAATCAGGGTTCGATTCCGGAGAGGGAGCCTGAGAAACGGCTACCACATCCAAGGAAGGCAGCAGGCGCGCAAATTACCCACTCCCGGCACGGGGAGGTAGTGACGAAAAATAACGATACGGGACTCATCCGAGGCCCCGTAATCGGAATGAGTACACTCTAAATCCTTTAACGAGGATCAATTGGAGGGCCAGTCTGGTGCCAGCAGCCGCGGTAATTCCAGCTCCAATAGCGTATATTAAAGTTGTTGCGGTTAAAAGCTCGTAGTCGAATTTGTGTCCCGCGCCGCCGGTTCATCGCTCGCGGTGTCCAACTGGCGTGTCCGCGGGACGTCCTGCCGGTGAGCTTAGCCCGCAAGGGCGGCTCAACTGTAAATCCCATCGCGGTGCTCTTCACTGAGTGTCGAGGTGGGCCGGCACGTTTACTTTGAACAAATTAGAGTGCTTAAAAGCAGGCTAAAACTTTGCCTGAATACTGTGTGCATGGAATAATGAAATAGGACCTCGGTTCTATTTTGTTGGTTTTAAGAACCCCGAGGTAATGATTAATAGGGAACGGATGGGGGCATTCGTATTGCGACGTTAGAGGTGAAATTCTTGGATCGTCGCAAGACGGACAGAAGCGAAAGCATTTGCCAAAAACGCTTTCATTGATCAAGAACGAAAGTTAGAGGTTCGAAGGCGATCAGATACCGCCCTAGTTCTAACCATAAACGATGCCAACCAGCGATCCGTCAACGTTCCTCCGATGACTTGACGGGCAGCTTCCGGGAAACCAAAGTTTTTGGGTTCCGGGGGAAGTATGGTTGCAAAGCTGAAACTTAAAGGAATTGACGGAAGGGCACCACCAGGAGTGGAGCCTGCGGCTTAATTTGACTCAACACGGGAAACCTCACCAGGCCCAGACACTGGAAGGATTGACAGATTGAGAGCTCTTTCTTGATTCAGTGGGTGGTGGTGCATGGCCGTTCTTAGTTGGTGGAGCGATCTGTCAGGTTAATTCCGATAACGAACGAGACTCTAGCCTGCTAACTAGGCGTACCTTTCGACATCTCAAAGGTCCGCCGGTCCTCGGCTTTCGGGTCGGGTGGCCGCGCGCGATTTTTACTGTCGGCGTACAATCAATTCTTCTTAGAGGGACAGGCGGCTCCCAGCCGCACGAGATTGAGCAATAACAGGTCTGTGATGCCCTTAGATGTTCTGGGCCGCACGCGCGCTACACTGAAGGAATCAGCGTGTCCTCCCTGGCCGAACGGCCCGGGTAACCCGCTGAACCTCCTTCGTGCTAGGGATTGGGGCTTGCAATTGTTCCCCATGAACGAGGAATTCCCAGTAAGCGCGAGTCATAAGCTCGCGTTGATTACGTCCCTGCCCTTTGTACACACCGCCCGTCGCTACTACCGATTGAACGATTTAGTGAGGTCTTCGGACCGGTACGCGGCGGCGTCTCGACGTCGCCGATGTTGCTGGGAAGATGACCAAACTTGATCGTTTAGAGGAAGTAAAAGTCGTAACAAGGTTTCCGTAGGTGAACCTGCGGAAGGATCATTAACGAATCCGTGCCACCTCCCGCACCGTGGGTAGGTTCGCGTTCTCGTTTTTAGAGGGAACACGCTGAGTGCGTAGTCCGGCCGCGCGCTGCGGTCTCTCCTTTCCTTCTCGCTTACAGCTGTGTGCTGGCGGGATGGCGGAGAGGTCCGCGCGCGCGGTGTGTGTTTGTAGTTTTCGGGCCGCGGTACCGGAATGTCCGGGGGTTTCTCTCTCGCGGCGCTTTGTGCGCCGCCTGACCGGCCCTCGCGCGCATTTTCCTTTATCCGGTTTTCAAAGCACTGCGCCGTGGCTCGAAACACGTGCGCGTCTTTCGCCCGCCGTGTCCGGAGACGACGACGTCGTCAAACTCCGAGACGGCGTCGGCGGAGGCGCAATCCATGCACGAAAGCAACAACGTAAATTGTCGATTCGTCCGAAATCGAAAACGCCCATGTCGCTCGAGGGGCCCAAGGCGTTGCCCCGATTCATTTCGATGAACGCCGCAAATCCAAAACAGATTACCCTGAACGGTGGATCACTTGGCTCGTGGGTCGATGAAGAACGCCGCAAAGCGCGCGATAAAATGTGAACTGCAGGACACATGAACATCGACAGTTTGAACGCATATTGCGGTCCTGGGATATCATTCCTGGACCTGTCTTGACTGAGGGTCGTCAACAGACGCCTGTTTCAGTGACGCGCCACGTGCGCATCGCTCAAACGCAGTTTGTCCGGTGCGGCGGAGCCCGAGGGCTTTGCCGCGCCGGCACAAAGCAGGCGCAGCACGACGCCGCCGCTCGACCAAAGACCGTCCCGTCCGACGGTAGCGCAAGCGACGGATCGCCGTGTCCTGGTGTGGTCGTCACAAACGATCCGCCGCCGGACGACTGATCCTGAGCGCGCGCGACCGCCGG
>CAWVQR010000059.1:17500-20000 GCA_963932245.1 Tachinus rufipes
TAGGCACCCTAAGTATATCTCGGATATTGAAACAAAATACAAAGAGTGTATCGGCACCCAAAGTCGGGTATAGGAACTCTGCAGCCAGCGCCGCTCAAAAATCGGGTATGGGCACCCGACAGTCTGAGTCGGCCAAAGATGCAATGTGTGTATAGGCACCCTAAGTATATCTCTGATATTGAAACAAAATACAAAGAGTGTATCGGCACCCAAAGTCGGGTATGGGAACTCTGCAGCCAGCGCCGCTCAAAAATCAAACTCCCCGTCGAGTATGGGAACCGCCAACCGCGCGCCGGTTCTCTCTTTGTCGCCGTCCGTCGTGTATGGGCACCGCTCCGTGAAGCCGATAATTTTTCGGGTTTGTCAGCCTGCACTTATTTGTCGACTCGGTCGAGACAATCAATCACAAAAAAATTTATTAAAAAAAAAAATATTTTTTTTTAATTTAAAAAAAATAATTAAAAAAAAATAATTAAAAAAAAAAATAATTTTAAAAAAAAATGTGCCGTCCGATCCGAGCCCGAGGTAAAATTTCATGCTATTGCGGCCGAGCAAAATAAAAACACAAGTCGGTCGCGCGTATCGGCACCGTTCAGCGGAGCCGAGCCCGACCGGAAGCGCCGCTCGTGCCGCAAGCCGATGCGGGATGCGCGTGGCCGATGCATGACGCGCCCCGGCCGGTCCGCGTCCCGACCCGCCGGCCGTTCATCCTTTATGTGAGAGTCGGTCCCCGGCCGACGCTTACTCAAAAACAATTTTAATTTCACAAAATCACATAAGCCTTACAAAAATTTTTGGTCAACAAATAATAATAATAAAATTTTATTTAAAAAGCGATTGTGTGTCGCGTCTGTCGAGGTATAAATTCTTCTTGTTGCTGCCCGCAAATCTTTTACCGGGATGACCCGGGCAAACAACAAGTCGACAATAAAAATAAATAAAATTTTATTTAAAATGCGATTGTGTGTCGCGTCCGTCGAGGTATATAAAATAATAAAATTAGATTTTGGTTTATATATATGAAATAAATGAAAATTTATCGAATATATTGCGATTGTGTGTCGCGTCCGTATAGAGTCTTGTCGCTGCCCGCAAATCTTTTTAGATGACCCGGGCAATACAGGACGACAAAACCAGCTCGCCGTCGGGACAAACGAACGAACCATTCGACCGGCCGCGCACCGTTCCCTCCGGGGAGCGTTGTTGCAACGCCGCGACGTTTATCGTTCTCCGTCCCAGATCGCCAGATCACGGCAGCGCGATGGATCGAGCGGGGAAAGAAGTATCGCTGTGTGACGAACCTCTCCCCGCCGTCTTTTCGTGCTCCGGCCTGGCCCTCGGCACCGAGCAAAAACAAAACAGGCGGCCGTCGTTCTCGACGGTCCGCGGCAGCACGCCGACCCTCTCCCCGCACTTCGTGCGAGAAAAATTAAAAAGAAACCGATCAACACAGCAGCGAGCGCTTCGGCGCCGCGCAGTTGTTTGGGAGGTATGGAGAGAGAAGTGAGAGCAGGCGGATTCCGGGCAGCCGCCCGGGTCCGCGTGCAGCGCGTGTGATAGAAGTAGTCGTCGTAAGGACGGAATTGAGAAACTCGTCGTGGTACGGCCTCTGTGCCGACCGCGTGCTAGTGGACCAACTCTCCTCGATGGCAGAGTTGCGACGTGTGCTCGCCGCCCGTTTGCGCGGGTGGCGCGCCGCGCACACAGCTCCCTGGTTGATCCTGCCAGTAGTCATATGCTTGTCTCAAAGATTAAGCCATGCATGTCTCAGTACAAGCCACATTAAGGTGAAACCGCGAAAGGCTCATTAAATCAGTTATGGTTCCTTAGATCGTACCCACACTTACTTGGATAACTGTGGTAATTCTAGAGCTAATACATGCAAATAGCATCTCCGACCGGAGACGGAAGGAGAGCTTTTATTAGATCAAAACCAATCGGCGGCGGCCCTTGGGTCGTCGTCGTACAACTTGGTGACTCTGAATAACTTTAAGCTGATCGCACGGTCCAGCACCGGCGACGCGTCTTTCAAATGTCTGCCTTATCAACTGTCGATGGTAGGTTCTGCGCCTACCATGGTTGTAACGGGTAACGGGGAATCAGGGTTCGATTCCGGAGAGGGAGCCTGAGAAACGGCTACCACATCCAAGGAAGGCAGCAGGCGCGCAAATTACCCACTCCCGGCACGGGGAGGTAGTGACGAAAAATAACGATACGGGACTCATCCGAGGCCCCGTAATCGGAATGAGTACACTCTAAATCCTTTAACGAGGATCAATTGGAGGGCCAGTCTGGTGCCAGCAGCCGCGGTAATTCCAGCTCCAATAGCGTATATTAAAGTTGTTGCGGTTAAAAAGCTCGTAGTCGAATTTGTGTCCCGCGCCGCCGGTTCATCGCTCGCGGTGTCCAACTGGCGTGTCCGCGGGACGTCCTGCCGGTGAGCTTAGCCCGCAAGGGCGGCTCAACTGTAAATCCCATCGCGGTGCTCTTCACTGAGTGT
>CAWVQR010000060.1:0-5000 GCA_963932245.1 Tachinus rufipes
GTCTTAAGTTACCAGTTGCAATCTTGATCTCAAGCGGTACGGATCGTTCCTACCCTTGAGCTCCCGAGCGCAATTTATACCTGCTTTTATACCTGCGATTTATACTGTTAACGACCTGGCGAGAAACGGACTTGAGAACGGATTTAAAATGGAACTGACGAACCTGAAGAGTGTGTTAGATTATGTGGCTTTTATTCGAGAAAAGCGGAGTGAGCTGGAAGATTTGGTGCCAACACACAGTGGGACGATTGTTGTGGCAAATAGAACGAAAATCCGTGAGAAACTCATTGATATGACGTCAGCGGCAACGATGATGAGCGGCATGTTAGCATGCCTGAAGATGCAGCTAGATGAAGCTAACGAGAAAATTGCTAATTGGAAAGTGAGTGCACCGGAAGAGAACACGCAGATAAGCGCAAAGGCGTCGTACGCCAACACCGTGAAACAAAACACGATTATCA
Source organism: Tachinus rufipes (assembly GCA_963932245.1). NCBI lineage: Eukaryota > Metazoa > Arthropoda > Insecta > Coleoptera > Staphylinidae > Tachinus > Tachinus rufipes. The sequence goes on from CAWVQR010000060.1 coordinate 462, forward strand.
TAGACAGTGAGACGTTGAATGAAGAGCAAGTAAAAACTCACTTTATGACGACGATCGACCCACTAGAGTCACAAGTGTCTATTGCCGGGATTTCAAAAATCCGCGGAAAGAATGCCATCAGGGTGAAATTCCCTGATAACGCGAATGTGCAGAAAGTTACAGAACTTTTGAGGAATAACGAAAACCTGAACGTAAAAGCTAATATACTTAGAAATCCGTGGGTGAAATTCACTGTGGAGAAAAGCGAACTTGACAATGTGACAGAATTAATGCACGGGCAAAATCCTTTTGTTCGCGAGATGTTTGAAACGGCAGCCGAACTCAAAAGTAAAGTGAGAACCGCGCGAGTGATCTCACTAAAAACGACAGAGAGGATTGTGCTAGCTGTCCTGGAAGTACCAGCGGAGCTAAGACGGGAACTTGTTCGTAGGCCGTTATACCTTGGACACGGAAGTGTTTGGCCGACGGACTACGACGAGGTTCTTCAATGCTTCCGCTGCTACGGCTACGGACATACGAGCATAAAGTGCAATAAAACTGACAAATTGTGCGGTAAATGTGGTGAAACCGGGCACATTTACAAGGACTGCAAGAGCAAAAAGGTGTGTTGTGTGCCGTGTACGAGAGAGAATGAAAAGATCCGTAATGGAAAAAGGCTGCCTACGAGCCACGACTCGAAGGCTGCGGATTGCCCGTCCCGAGAGAAGTTCCGCGAGCAGATAATAAACGCGACCAATTATGGATGATACGGCCATCATAAACGATGCCGCGGTAAGTGTGTCTGATTATCAATCGGTTAAGTGTGCGCAAATTAACTTAAATAAAAGCATGTCGGGGGTAAATTTACTTAATAAATTAGTCAGTGAGGATAAAATAGACATTTGTTTCATCCAGGAACCTAATATCCAGGGAGGTAGAGTAAGAGGCTTCACCTCAGAAATGGACGTATTCTATAAAATAGGGAATAAGCCGAAAACGGCAATTTGCACAAAATCCGGACAGGTACATGGGGTTATTTTAACAAACTTATGTTCAAATAGGATTACAGTTGTAGAACTGCAAAAAGGTCAGATTAAATTTTATGGGATATCAGCTTATCTGCCGTGTTCGGAGAATAAAGAGGAAAATTATAATGAGGTCGTTAGTGAGCTTAATCAGGTACTCAGGGATTTAGAGGGTAAGGGTGAAATAATTCTAGGTATAGATGCAAACGCTAAGTCAGGACTATGGGGTAGCCCAGTAGAAGATAAGCGCGGGAGGGAATTCGCGGATTTTATTGATGAAAGGGACTTAATTATTTTGAATAGGGGCGACGTACCAACTTTCGCCGGCCCGATGGACCGAACAAGTTTCATTGACGTGACAGCTTGTTCCGTTGGTATCGCGGCCTCCATCGATGGTTGGTATGTCGATACGGAAAATATACTCTCAGATCATAGAATAATTAGATGGGAAATAAGCGGGACAAATAACATAGAGACAAATAATGGGTATTGCGTCAAAAAAGCTAATTGGGATAGATTTGATAAATTTTTAGAAGTGAATAAACACAGAATAATTGACAAATTGGGGGATAGCTCTAAAGAGGGAATAAATAACTTGGCAGGGTTAATTAATAAGATAATTGTAGAAGCTTGTGAGGATGCGGTTCCTAGGATGAAGCAATTTGGGAAATCGGTGCCCTGGTGGACCGATGAATTAAACGTTGCTAGACGCGAGGTTAGGCGTATAAAGAGATTATGGAATAATTCAAGAGGGGAAATAAATAGGCAAAATTGCAAACGGGATTATTACATTAAATTCACTGAATATAAGAAATTAATTAAAGACACTAGGTTAAATGAGTGGAAGCGGTTCTGCACGGACTCCTCTAAGGAGGACCCGTGGGGATGCGCTTATAGAGTTATTAGAGGAAGCAAAAAACGCAAGATACTTTCAAATGTTAGATTAGAGGACGGTTCATTTACCAAAAGTATGCATGAAACAGCATCAGTTTTACTTAAGAAATTTTTTCCGAGCGACAACGCTAACGAGGATAGTGAGAAGCAGAGGGGTATACGCGAACGGGCGGGAAAAGGCAGCGAGGCTGCAAACGACTGCGACCTCACTCGCGAAGAACTAGATAAAGCGATTAAAGGAATAGGGCCAAAAAAGGCACCGGGACGGGACAAAATTACTATTGAAATTTTAAAAAGGGCAATGGCAACTATAGGGGAAGAAATTTTTGAATGTATGGGGAAGTGCATGAAAGAGGGTGTCTTTCCAACTTGCTGGAAAGACACAGACGTTAGGTTAATTCCTAAAGCAGGAAAGGACGACACGACAGACATGAGCAGTTATAGGCCAATTTGTTTATTACCATGCATGGGAAAGGTGCTCGACGATCTTTTGATTAAGAGAATTGAGCATCATATTGAAATTAACGGCGGGAGGGCGGAAAAGCAATTTGGATTTTCTAAAGGAAAATCAACGATTCATGCGGTACAGAAGGTTATTAGTTACATAGATGAGGCAAAAAGAGACGGGGAATACTGCGGAGTGGTATCATTAGATATTGCAGGGGCGTTTGACCACGCGTGGTGGCCGGTGATATTAAGCGAACTAGGTAGATTGAACTTGCCAAACAATTTAATTAATATGACGAGAGATTTTTTAGCTAACAGAAAAGCACAGATAGACTTTGCGGGGGAATCAGTTCAGAGGGAAATAGAAAGAGGTTGCCCGCAAGGGTCAAAATCGGGTCCGGGTTTCTGGAAAGTTATCCACGCAACCCTTTTAAGACAAGTCTTGCCGGGCAACTGCGAGTTAATTGCATTCGCGGACGATACGATCTTGCTTGCAAGATCAAGACAGTACAAGGGGTTAAAAAAAACAGTTAACGACGCGTTAAAGATAATTAAAAACTGGGGAGACGAAGTAAAATTAGAATTCAACGCAGGGAAAACAACAGCGTTATTTTTTGGGAAAAAAAATCAGACGAGGCCAAATTTTAAAATGGGGGAAACGTATATTCATTGCGCGGAAAGTATTAAATATCTGGGAATAATAATTGACGAAAAATTGAATTTTAAAAAACATGTCGACTACGTGTGCGACAAAGCGCGGAAAATATCTCAGCAATTAAGGGTGGCATGTAAACTTACATGGGGTTTAACTAGAGAGGCGGCAAGGACAATCTACTTGGGGGCGATAGAACCGGCCATGACGTATGGCGCGGCGATATGGGGAAATAATCTTAAAGTTAGAGACGTTAGAAAACTGCGATCAACCCAAAGGGTGATGGCAATAGGCGCGGCGGCAGGCTATAAATCTATTTCTACCGAGGCAGCTTTAATAATAGGGGACTTAATCCCGGTTGAAGAAAAAATCCGCGAGACTAGCTCGCGATGGTGGGTGAGGCATTCGGGGGAAATCAGAATAGGGGACGAATTAATTAGGATAGAAAAAAGAGGAACAGAAGGAACGAATCATCCATCCAAGACCGGCGGTATAACATTTGACGAAGTAGGCATAGATTTTTTAGAAGAAAATAGTATATTTACGGACGGTTCAAAGACGGACGATGGCATAGGCGCCGCCATAGTTATATTTAATCAAGATAGGGAAGTAGACTTCAGAAAAATGAAATTAGGTGACCGGTGCACTGTTTTTCAAAGCGAGATGATAGCGCTGAGGAAAGCAGTGACACATGTCAATAGACAACCAGACGGAGTATGGCACATAATCTCAGACTCTAAGGCGGCACTTCATGCTCTTAGAACAATGAGAAAACCGACAGAATTAATGTTAGAAATAGATAAACAGATTAGAGAAATGAGGAACAAAACTATTAACTTCCATTGGACTAGAGCCCACGTGGGTAATTTGGGGAACGAAAGAGCAGACAAACTGGCAAAAGAAGCCACTAGGGAAGCAATAGAAACAACGTACGATAGGGCTCCGTTCTCGCATGCGAAACGGCTAATTAGAAAGACCGCGAGAGACAAATGGAATAGAGACTGGACTAACTCAACAGACGGGAGGGTAACGTTTAATTTTATTAAATCTATAGAGGACAGGGAGAGTATCAAAGGGGCAATCACCCCGGAGATGACTCAATTAATGACGGGTCACGGTAACTTTAAGACGTTCTTAAAACGGATAGGAAAATCAGAAACGGAAGATTGCGAATGCGGGAGAGGGTTAGAAAACGCTGAACACCTTATGTTCTCTTGTGACTTTACACAAGAGCAGCGAGACATAGCGCATAGAACAATGGTCTTGGATGGGTTAAAGTGGCCAGATAATTACGAGGAATTAACTGCGATGAGACGCGAGGTTAAATTTTGGGACACATTTAGAACTTTTGCAGGAACAATAGAATCACTTAAATAGAAAAAGAAATAGATTAGGTCAGATTAGGAATGCTTTTAGGAGAGTTGTTTGCGCATAATAACTGATTACAGACACACTGAATTGGAGCAAAGTGGCCCTAACATCGGCCACACGCTGCCGATTAACACCACAATCGGTAGCACAAGGATAAGAAGAGGACGGGCA
>CAWVQR010000061.1:0-60429 GCA_963932245.1 Tachinus rufipes
ACAAATTTTCTCAAAATTTTCAAAATTTTTGTTCAAACACAAAAATGTCAAAGGTATATACCTTTGGATTGTAACCCGACTTGAAACAAAAATTTTCATCAAAAATTTAAAATTTTTCAAAACATTCAAAAACAAATTTTCTCAAAATTTTTGTTCAAACACAAAAATGTCAAAGGTATATACCTTTGGATTGTAACCCGACTTGAAACAAAAATATCAATTTTCATCAAAAATTTAAAATTTTTCAAAACATTCAAAAACAAATTTTCTCAAAATTTTCAAAATTTTTGTTCAAACACAAAAATGTCAAAGGTATATACCTTTGGATTGTAACCCGACTTGAAACAAAAATTTTCATCAAAAATTTAAAATTTTTCAAAACATTCAAAAACAAATTTTCTCAAAATTTTTGTTCAAACACAAAAATGTCAAAGGTATATACCTTTGAATTGTAACCCGACTTGAAACAAAAATATCAATTTTCATCAAAAATTTAAAATTTTTCAAAACATTCAAAAACAAATTTTCTCAAAATTTTTGTTCAAACACAAAAATGTCAAAGGTACCTTTGGATTGTAACCCGACTTGAAACAAAAATTTTCATCAAAAATTTAAAATTTTTCAAAACATTCAAAAACAAATTTTCTCAAAATTTTTGTTCAAACACAAAAATGTCAAAGGTATATACCTTTGGATTGTAACCCGACTTGAAACAAAAATTTTCATCAAAAATTTAAAATTTTTCAGAACATTCAAAAACAAATTTTCTCAAAATTTTTGTTCAAACACAAAAATGTCAAAAGTATATACCTTTGGATTGTAACCCGACTTGAAACAAAAATATCAATTTTCATCAAAAATTTAAAATTTTTCAAAACATTCAAAAACAAATTTTCTCAAATTTTTTGTTCAAACACAAAAAAGGCAAAGGTATATACCTTTGGATTGTAACCCGACTTGAAACAAAAATTTTCATCAAAAATTTAAAATTTTTCAAAACATTCAAAAACAAATTTTCTCAAAATTTTTGTTCAAACACAAAAATGTCAAAGGTATATACCTTTGGATTGTAACCCGACTTGAAACAAAAATTTTCATCAAAAATTTAAAATTTTTCAAAACATTCAAAAACAAATTTTCTCAAAATTTTCAAAATTTTTGTTCAAACACAAAAATGTCAAAGGTATATACCTTTGGATTGTAACCCGACTTAAAACAAAAATTTTCATCAAAAATTTAAAATTTTTCAAAACATTCAAAAACAAATTTTCTCAAAATTTTTTGTTCAAACACAAAAATGTCAAAGGTATATACCTTTGGATTGTAACCCGACTTGAAACAAAAATTTTCATCAAAAATTTAAAATTTTTCAAAACATTCAAAAACAAATTTTCTCAAAATTTTTGTTCAAACACAAAAATGTCAAAGGTATATACCTTTGGATTGTAACCCGACTTGAAACAAAAATTTTCATCAAAAATTTAAAATTTTTCAAAACATTCAAAAACAAATTTTCTCAAAATTTTTGTTCAAACACAAAAATGTCAAAGGTATATACCTTTGGATTGTAACCCGACTTGAAACAAAAATTTTCATCAAAAATTTAAAATTTTTCAAAACATTCAAAAACAAATTTTCTCAAAATTTTTGTTCAAACACAAAAATGTCAAAGGTATATACCTTTGGATTGTAACCCGACTTGAAACAAAAATTTTCATCAAAAATTTAAAATTTTTCAAAACATTCAAAAACAAATTTTCTCAAAATTTTTGTTCAAACACAAAAATGTCAAAGGTATATACCTTTGGATTGTAACCCGACTTGAAACAAAAATATCAATTTTCATCAAAAATTTAAAATTTTTCAAAACATTCAAAAACAAATTTTCTCAAAATTTTCAAAATTTTTGTTCAAACACAAAAATGTCAAAGGTATATACCTTTGGATTGTAACCCGACTTGAAACAAAAATTTTCATCAAAAATTTAAAATTTTTCAAAACATTCAAAAACAAATTTTCTCAAAATTTTTGTTCAAACACAAAAATGTCAAAGGTATATACCTTTGAATTGTAACCCGACTTGAAACAAAAATATCAATTTTCATCAAAAATTTAAAATTTTTCAAAACATTCAAAAACAAATTTTCTCAAAATTTTTGTTCAAACACAAAAATGTCAAAGGTATATACCTTTGGATTGTAACCCGACTTGAAACAAAAATTTTCATCAAAAATTTAAAATTTTTCAAAACATTCAAAAACAAATTTTCTCAAAATTTTTGTTCAAACACAAAAATGTCAAAGGTATATACCTTTGGATTGTAACCCGACTTGAAACAAAAATATCAATTTTCATCAAAAATTTAAAATTTTTCAAAACATTCAAAAACAAATTTTCTCAAAATTTTTGTTCAAACACAAAAAAGGCAAAGGTATATACCTTTGGATTGTAACCCGACTTGAAACAAAAATTTTCATCAAAAATTTAAAATTTTTCAAAACATTCAAAAACAAATTTTCTCAAAATTTTTGTTCAAACACAAAAATGTCAAAGGTATATACCTTTGGATTGTAACCCGACTTGAAACAAAAATATCAATTTTCATCAAAAATTTAAAATTTTTCAAAACATTCAAAAACAAATTTTCTCAAAATTTTTGTTCAAACACAAAAATGTCAAAGGTTATATACCTTTGGATTGTAACCCGACTTGAAACAAAAATTTTCATCAAAAATTTAAAATTTTTCAAAACATTCAAAAACAAATTTTCTCAAAATTTTCAAAATTTTTGTTTAAACACAAAAATGTCAAAGGTATATACCTTTGGTTTGTAACCCGACTTGAAACAAAAATTTTCATCAAAAATTTAAAATTTTTCAAAACATTCAAAAACAAATTTTCTCAAAATTTTCAAAATTTTAGTTCAAACACAAAAATGTCAAAGGTATATATATACCTTTGGTTTGTAACCCGACTTGAAACAAAAATTTTCATCAAAAAATTAAAATTTTTCAAAACATTCAAAAACAAATTTTCTCAAAATTTTCAAAATTTTTGTTCAAACACAAAAATGTCAAAGGTATATACCTTTGGATTGTAACCCGACTTGAAACAAAAATTTTCATCAAAAATTTAAAATTTTTCAAAACATTCAAAAACAAATTTTCTCAAAATTTTCAAAATTTTTGTTCAAACACAAAAATGTCAAAGGTATATACCTTTGGTTTGTAACCCGACTTGAAACAAAAATTTTCATCAAAAATTTAAAATTTTTCAAAACATTCAAAAACAAATTTTCTCAAAATTTTTGTTCAAACACAAAAATGTCAAAGGTATATACCTTTGGATTGTAACCCGACTTGAAACAAAAATTTTCATCAATTCAAAAACAAATTTTCTCAAAATTTTTGTTCAAACACAAAAATGTCAAAGGTATATACCTTTGGATTGTAACCCGACTTGAAACAAAAAATTTTCATCAAAAATTTAAAATTTTTCAAAACATTCAAAACAAATTTTCTCAAAATTTTCAAAATTTTTGTTCAAACACAAAAATGTCAAAGGTATATACCTTTGGTTTGTAACCCGACTTGAAACAAAAATTTTCATCAAAAATTTAAAATTTTTCAAAACATTCAAAAACAAATTTTCTCAAAATTTTTGTTCAAACACAAAAATGTCAAAGGTATATACCTTTGGATTGTAACCCGACTTGAAACAAAAATTTTCATCAATTCAAAAACAAATTTTCTCAAAATTTTTGTTCAAACACAAAAATGTCAAAGGTATATACCTTTGGATTGTAACCCGACTTGAAACAAAAATTTTCATCAAAAATTTAAAATTTTTCAAAACATTCAAAAACAAATTTTCTCAAAATTTTTGTTCAAACACAAAAATGTCAAAGGTATATACCTTTGGATTGTAACCCGACTTGAAACAAAAATATCAATTTTCATCAAAAGTTTAAAATTTTTCAAAACATTCAAAAACAAATTTTCTCAAAATTTTTGTTCAAACACAAAAATGTCAAAGGTATATACCTTTGGATTGTAACCCGACTTGAAACAAAAATTTTCATCAAAAATTTAAAATTTTTCAAAACATTCAAAAACAAATTTTCTCAAAATTTTCAAAATTTTTGTTCAAACACAAAAATGTCAAAGGTATATACCTTTGGTTTGTAACCCGACTTGAAACAAAAATTTTCATCAAAAATTTAAAATTTTTCAAAACATTCAAAAACAAATTTTCTCAAAATTTTTGTTCAAACACAAAAATGTCAAAGGTATATACCTTTGGATTGTAACCCGACTTGAAACAAAAATTTTCATCAAAAATTTAAAATTTTTCAAAACATTCAAAAACAAATTTTCTCAAAATTTTTGTTCAAACACAAAAATGTCAAAGGTATATACCTTTGGATTGTAACCCGACTTGAAACAAAAATTTTTCATCAAAAATTTAAAATTTTTCAAAACATTCAAAAACAAATTTTCTCAAAATTTTTGTTCAAACACAAAAATGTCAAAGGTATATACCTTTGGATTGTAACCCGACTTGAAACAAAAATTTTCATCAAAAATTTAAAATTTTTCAAAACATTCAAAAACAAATTTTCTCAAAATTTTTGTTCAAACACAAAAATGTCAAAGGTATATACCTTTGGATTGTAACCCGACTTGAAACAAAAATTTTCATCAAAAATTTAAAATTTTTCAAAACATTCAAAAACAAATTTTCTCAAAATTTTCAAAATTTTTGTTCAAACACAAAAATGTCAAAGGTATATACCTTTGGTTTGTAACCCGACTTGAAACAAAAATTTTCATCAAAAATTTAAAATTTTTCAAAACATTCAAAAACAAATTTTCTCAAAATTTTTGTTCAAACACAAAAATGTCAAAGGTATATACCTTTGGATTGTAACCCGACTTGAAACAAAAATTTTCATCAATTCAAAAACAAATTTTCTCAAAATTTTTGTTCAAACACAAAAATGTCAAAGGTATATACCTTTGGATTGTAACCCGACTTGAAACAAAAATTTTCATCAAAAATTTAAAATTTTTCAAAACATTCAAAAACAAATTTTCTCAAAATTTTTGTTCAAACACAAAAATGTCAAAGGTATATACCTTTGGATTGTAACCCGACTTGAAACAAAAATATCAATTTTCATCAAAAGTTTAAAATTTTTCAAAACATTCAAAAACAAATTTTCTCAAAATTTTTGTTCAAACACAAAAATGTCAAAGGTATATACCTTTGGATTGTAACCCGACTTGAAACAAAAATTTTCATCAAAAATTTAAAATTTTTCAAAACATTCAAAAACAAATTTTCTCAAAATTTTCAAAATTTTTGTTCAAACACAAAAATGTCAAAGGTATATACCTTTGGTTTGTAACCCGACTTGAAACAAAAATTTTCATCAAAAATTTAAAATTTTTCAAAACATTCAAAAACAAATTTTCTCAAAATTTTTGTTCAAACACAAAAATGTCAAAGGTATATACCTTTGGATTGTAACCCGACTTGAAACAAAAATTTTCATCAATTCAAAAACAAATTTTCTCAAAATTTTTGTTCAAACACAAAAATGTCAAAGGTATATACCTTTGGATTGTAACCCGACTTGAAACAAAAATTTTCATCAAAAATTTAAAATTTTTCAAAACATTCAAAAACAAATTTTCTCAAAATTTTTGTTCAAACACAAAAATGTCAAAGGTATATACCTTTGGATTGTAACCCGACTTGAAACAAAAATATCAATTTTCATCAAAAGTTTAAAATTTTTCAAAACATTCAAAAACAAATTTTCTCAAAATTTTTGTTCAAACACAAAAATGTCAAAGGTATATACCTTTGGATTGTAACCCGACTTGAAACAAAAATTTTCATCAAAAATTTAAAATTTTTCAAAACATTCAAAAACAAATTTTCTCAAAATTTTTGTTCAAACACAAAAATGTCAAAGGTATATACCTTTGGATTGTAACCCGACTTGAAACAAAAATTTTCATCAAAAATTTAAAATTTTTCAAAACATTCAAAAACAAATTTTCTCAAAATTTTTGTTCAAACACAAAAATGTCAAAGGTATATACCTTTGGATTGTAACCCGACTTGAAACAAAAATTTTCATCAAAAATTTAAAATTTTTCAAAACATTCAAAAACAAATTTTCTCAAAATTTTTGTTCAAACACAAAAATGTCAAAGGTATATACCTTTGGATTGTAACCCGACTTGAAACAAAAATTTTCATCAAAAATTTAAAATTTTTCAAAACATTCAAAAACAAATTTTCTCAAAATTTTTGTTCAAACACAAAAATGTCAAAGGTATATACCTTTGGATTGTAACCCGACTTGAAACAAAAATATCAATTTTCATCAAAAGTTTAAAATTTTTCAAAACATTCAAAAACAAATTTTCTCAAAATTTTTGTTCAAACACAAAAATGTCAAAGGTATATACCTTTGGATTGTAACCCGACTTGAAACAAAAATTTTCATCAAAAATTTAAAATTTTTCAAAACATTCAAAAACAAATTTTCTCAAAATTTTTGTTCAAACACAAAAATGTCAAAGGTATATACCTTTGGATTGTAACCCGACTTGAAACAAAAATATCAATTTTCATCAAAAGTTTAAAATTTTTCAAAACATTCAAAAACAAATTTTCTCAAAATTTTTGTTCAAACACAAAAATGTCAAAGGTATATACCTTTGGATTGTAACCCGACTTGAAACAAAAATTTTCATCAAAAATTTAAAATTTTTCAAAACATTCAAAAACAAATTTTCTCAAAATTTTTGTTCAAACACAAAAATGTCAAAGGTATATACCTTTGGATTGTAACCCGACTTGAAACAAAAATTTTCATCAAAAATTTAAAATTTTTCAAAACATTCAAAAACAAATTTTCTCAAAATTTTTGTTCAAACACAAAAATGTCAAAGGTATATACCTTTGGATTGTAACCCGACTTGAAACAAAAATTTTCATCAAAAATTTAAAATTTTTCAAAACATTCAAAAACAAATTTTCTCAAAATTTTTGTTCAAACACAAAAATGTCAAAGGTATATACCTTTGGATTGTAACCCGACTTGAAACAAAAATTTTCATCAAAAATTTAAAATTTTTCAAAACATTCAAAAACAAATTTTCTCAAAATTTTTGTTCAAACACAAAAATGTCAAAGGTATATACCTTTGGATTGTAACCCGACTTGAAACAAAAATATCAATTTTCATCAAAAGTTTAAAATTTTTCAAAACATTCAAAAACAAATTTTCTCAAAATTTTTGTTCAAACACAAAAATGTCAAAGGTATATACCTTTGGATTGTAACCCGACTTGAAACAAAAATTTTCATCAAAAATTTAAAATTTTTCAAAACATTCAAAAACAAATTTTCTCAAAATTTTCAAAATTTTTGTTCAAACACAAAAATGTCAAAGGTATATACCTTTGGTTTGTAACCCGACTTGAAACAAAAATTTTCATCAAAAATTTAAAATTTTTCAAAACATTCAAAAACAAATTTTCTCAAAATTTTTGTTCAAACACAAAAATGTCAAAGGTATATACCTTTGGATTGTAACCCGACTTGAAACAAAAATTTTCATCAATTCAAAAACAAATTTTCTCAAAATTTTTGTTCAAACACAAAAATGTCAAAGGTATATACCTTTGGATTGTAACCCGACTTGAAACAAAAATTTTCATCAAAAATTTAAAATTTTTCAAAACATTCAAAAACAAATTTTCTCAAAATTTTTGTTCAAACACAAAAATGTCAAAGGTATATACCTTTGGATTGTAACCCGACTTGAAACAAAAATATCAATTTTCATCAAAAGTTTAAAATTTTTCAAAACATTCAAAAACAAATTTTCTCAAAATTTTTGTTCAAACACAAAAATGTCAAAGGTATATACCTTTGGATTGTAACCCGACTTGAAACAAAAATTTTCATCAAAAATTTAAAATTTTTCAAAACATTCAAAAACAAATTTTCTCAAAATTTTTGTTCAAACACAAAAATGTCAAAGGTATATACCTTTGGATTGTAACCCGACTTGAAACAAAAATTTTCATCAAAAATTTAAAATTTTTCAAAACATTCAAAAACAAATTTTCTCAAAATTTTTGTTCAAACACAAAAATGTCAAAGGTATATACCTTTGGATTGTAACCCGACTTGAAACAAAAATTTTCATCAAAAATTTAAAATTTTTCAAAACATTCAAAAACAAATTTTCTCAAAATTTTTGTTCAAACACAAAAATGTCAAAGGTATATACCTTTGGATTGTAACCCGACTTGAAACAAAAATTTTCATCAAAAATTTAAAATTTTTCAAAACATTCAAAAACAAATTTTCTCAAAATTTTTGTTCAAACACAAAAATGTCAAAGGTATATACCTTTGGATTGTAACCCGACTTGAAACAAAAATTTTCATCAAAAATTTAAAATTTTTCAAAACATTCAAAAACAAATTTTCTCAAAATTTTTGTTCAAACACAAAAATGTCAAAGGTATATACCTTTGGATTGTAACCCGACTTGAAACAAAAATTTTCATCAATTCAAAAACAAATTTTCTCAAAATTTTCAAAATTTTTGTTCAAACACAAAAATGTCAAAGGTATATACCTTTGGTTTGTAACCCGACTTGAAACAAAAATTTTCATCAAAAATTTAAAATTTTTCAAAACATTCAAAAACAAATTTTCTCAAAATTTTTGTTCAAACACAAAAATGTCAAAGGTATATACCTTTGGATTGTAACCCGACTTGAAACAAAAATTTTCATCAATTCAAAAACAAATTTTCTCAAAATTTTTGTTCAAACACAAAAATGTCAAAGGTATATACCTTTGGATTGTAACCCGACTTGAAACAAAAATTTTCATCAAAAATTTAAAATTTTTCAAAACATTCAAAAACAAATTTTCTCAAAATTTTTGTTCAAACACAAAAATGTCAAAGGTATATACCTTTGGATTGTAACCCGACTTGAAACAAAAATATCAATTTTCATCAAAAGTTTAAAATTTTTCAAAACATTCAAAAACAAATTTTCTCAAAATTTTTGTTCAAACACAAAAATGTCAAAGGTATATACCTTTGGATTGTAACCCGACTTGAAACAAAAATTTTCATCAAAAATTTAAAATTTTTCAAAACATTCAAAAACAAATTTTCTCAAAATTTTTGTTCAAACACAAAAATGTCAAAGGTATATACCTTTGGATTGTAACCCGACTTGAAACAAAAATTTTCATCAAAAATTTAAAATTTTTCAAAACATTCAAAAACAAATTTTCTCAAAATTTTTGTTCAAACACAAAAATGTCAAAGGTATATACCTTTGGATTGTAACCCGACTTGAAACAAAAATTTTCATCAAAAATTTAAAATTTTTCAAAACATTCAAAAACAAATTTTCTCAAAATTTTTGTTCAAACACAAAAATGTCAAAGGTATATACCTTTGGATTGTAACCCGACTTGAAACAAAAATTTTCATCAAAAATTTAAAATTTTTCAAAACATTCAAAAACAAATTTTCTCAAAATTTTTGTTCAAACACAAAAATGTCAAAGGTATATACCTTTGGATTGTAACCCGACTTGAAACAAAAATATCAATTTTCATCAAAAGTTTAAAATTTTTCAAAACATTCAAAAACAAATTTTCTCAAAATTTTTGTTCAAACACAAAAATGTCAAAGGTATATACCTTTGGATTGTAACCCGACTTGAAACAAAAATTTTCATCAAAAATTTAAAATTTTTCAAAACATTCAAAAACAAATTTTCTCAAAATTTTTGTTCAAACACAAAAATGTCAAAGGTATATACCTTTGGATTGTAACCCGACTTGAAACAAAAATTTTCATCAAAAATTTAAAATTTTTCAAAACATTCAAAAACAAATTTTCTCAAAATTTTTGTTCAAACACAAAAATGTCAAAGGTATATACCTTTGGATTGTAACCCGACTTGAAACAAAAATTTTCATCAAAAATTTAAAATTTTTCAAAACATTCAAAAACAAATTTTCTCAAAATTTTTGTTCAAACACAAAAATGTCAAAGGTATATACCTTTGGATTGTAACCCGACTTGAAACAAAAATATCAATTTTCATCAAAAGTTTAAAATTTTTCAAAACATTCAAAAACAAATTTTCTCAAAATTTTTGTTCAAACACAAAAATGTCAAAGGTATATACCTTTGGATTGTAACCCGACTTGAAACAAAAATTTTCATCAAAAATTTAAAATTTTTCAAAACATTCAAAAACAAATTTTCTCAAAATTTTCAAAATTTTTGTTCAAACACAAAAATGTCAAAGGTATATACCTTTGGTTTGTAACCCGACTTGAAACAAAAATTTTCATCAAAAATTTAAAATTTTTCAAAACATTCAAAAACAAATTTTCTCAAAATTTTTGTTCAAACACAAAAATGTCAAAGGTATATACCTTTGGATTGTAACCCGACTTGAAACAAAAATTTTCATCAATTCAAAAACAAATTTTCTCAAAATTTTTGTTCAAACACAAAAATGTCAAAGGTATATACCTTTGGATTGTAACCCGACTTGAAACAAAAATTTTCATCAAAAATTTAAAATTTTTCAAAACATTCAAAAACAAATTTTCTCAAAATTTTTGTTCAAACACAAAAATGTCAAAGGTATATACCTTTGGATTGTAACCCGACTTGAAACAAAAATATCAATTTTCATCAAAAGTTTAAAATTTTTCAAAACATTCAAAAACAAATTTTCTCAAAATTTTTGTTCAAACACAAAAATGTCAAAGGTATATACCTTTGGATTGTAACCCGACTTGAAACAAAAATTTTCATCAAAAATTTAAAATTTTTCAAAACATTCAAAAACAAATTTTCTCAAAATTTTTGTTCAAACACAAAAATGTCAAAGGTATATACCTTTGGATTGTAACCCGACTTGAAACAAAAATTTTCATCAAAAATTTAAAATTTTTCAAAACATTCAAAAACAAATTTTCTCAAAATTTTTGTTCAAACACAAAAATGTCAAAGGTATATACCTTTGGATTGTAACCCGACTTGAAACAAAAATTTTCATCAAAAATTTAAAATTTTTCAAAACATTCAAAAACAAATTTTCTCAAAATTTTTGTTCAAACACAAAAATGTCAAAGGTATATACCTTTGGATTGTAACCCGACTTGAAACAAAAATTTTCATCAAAAATTTAAAATTTTTCAAAACATTCAAAAACAAATTTTCTCAAAATTTTTGTTCAAACACAAAAATGTCAAAGGTATATACCTTTGGATTGTAACCCGACTTGAAACAAAAATATCAATTTTCATCAAAAATTTAAAATTTTTCAAAACATTCAAAAACAAATTTTCTCAAAATTTTTGTTCAAACACAAAAATGTCAAAGGTTATATACCTTTGGATTGTAACCCGACTTGAAACAAAAATTTTCATCAAAAATTTAAAATTTTTCAAAACATTCAAAAACAAATTTTCTCAAAATTTTCAAAATTTTTGTTTAAACACAAAAATGTCAAAGGTATATACCTTTGGTTTGTAACCCGACTTGAAACAAAAATTTTCATCAAAAATTTAAAATTTTTCAAAACATTCAAAAACAAATTTTCTCAAAATTTTCAAAATTTTAGTTCAAACACAAAAATGTCAAAGGTATATATATACCTTTGGTTTGTAACCCGACTTGAAACAAAAATTTTCATCAAAAAATTAAAATTTTTCAAAACATTCAAAAACAAATTTTCTCAAAATTTTCAAAATTTTTGTTCAAACACAAAAATGTCAAAGGTATATACCTTTGGATTGTAACCCGACTTGAAACAAAAATTTTCATCAATTCAAAAACAAATTTTCTCAAAATTTTTGTTCAAACACAAAAATGTCAAAGGTATATACCTTTGGATTGTAACCCGACTTGAAACAAAAATTTTCATCAAAAATTTAAAATTTTTCAAAACATTCAAAAACAAATTTTCTCAAAATTTTCAAAATTTTTGTTCAAACACAAAAATGTCAAAGGTATATACCTTTGGATTGTAACCCGACTTGAAACAAAAATTTTCATCAAAAATTTAAAATTTTTCAAAACATTCAAAAACAAATTTTCTCAAAATTTTCAAAATTTTTGTTCAAACACAAAAATGTCAAAGGTATATACCTTTGGTTTGTAACCCGACTTGAAACAAAAATTTTCATCAAAAATTTAAAATTTTTCAAAACATTCAAAAACAAATTTTCTCAAAATTTTTGTTCAAACACAAAAATGTCAAAGGTATATACCTTTGGATTGTAACCCGACTTGAAACAAAAATATCAATTTTCATCAAAAATTTAAAATTTTTCAAAACATTCAAAAACAAATTTTCTCAAAATTTTTGTTCAAACACAAAAAAGGCAAAGGTATATACCTTTGGATTGTAACCCGACTTGAAACAAAAATTTTCATCAAAAATTTAAAATTTTTCAAAACATTCAAAAACAAATTTTCTCAAAATTTTTGTTCAAACACAAAAATGTCAAAGGTATATACCTTTGGATTGTAACCCGACTTGAAACAAAAATATCAATTTTCATCAAAAATTTAAAATTTTTCAAAACATTCAAAAACAAATTTTCTCAAAATTTTTGTTCAAACACAAAAATGTCAAAGGTTATATACCTTTGGATTGTAACCCGACTTGAAACAAAAATTTTCATCAAAAATTTAAAATTTTTCAAAACATTCAAAAACAAATTTTCTCAAAATTTTCAAAATTTTTGTTTAAACACAAAAATGTCAAAGGTATATACCTTTGGTTTGTAACCCGACTTGAAACAAAAATTTTCATCAAAAATTTAAAATTTTTCAAAACATTCAAAAACAAATTTTCTCAAAATTTTCAAAATTTTAGTTCAAACACAAAAATGTCAAAGGTATATATATACCTTTGGTTTGTAACCCGACTTGAAACAAAAATTTTCATCAAAAATTTAAAATTTTTCAAAACATTCAAAAACAAATTTTCTCAAAATTTTTGTTCAAACACAAAAATGTCAAAGGTATATACCTTTGGATTGTAACCCGACTTGAAACAAAAATTTTCATCAAAAATTTAAAATTTTTCAAAACATTCAAAAACAAATTTTCTCAAAATTTTCAAAATTTTTGTTCAAACACAAAAATGTCAAAGGTATATACCTTTGGATTGTAACCCGACTTGAAACAAAAATTTTCATCAAAAATTTAAAATTTTTCAAAACATTCAAAAACAAATTTTCTCAAAATTTTCAAAATTTTTGTTCAAACACAAAAATGTCAAAGGTATATACCTTTGGTTTGTAACCCGACTTGAAACAAAAATTTTCATCAAAAATTTAAAATTTTTCAAAACATTCAAAAACAAATTTTCTCAAAATTTTTGTTCAAACACAAAAATGTCAAAGGTATATACCTTTGGATTGTAACCCGACTTGAAACAAAAATTTTCATCAATTCAAAAACAAATTTTCTCAAAATTTTTGTTCAAACACAAAAATGTCAAAGGTATATACCTTTGGATTGTAACCCGACTTGAAACAAAAATTTTCATCAAAAATTTAAAATTTTTCAAAACATTCAAAAACAAATTTTCTCAAAATTTTCAAAATTTTTGTTCAAACACAAAAATGTCAAAGGTATATACCTTTGGATTGTAACCCGACTTGAAACAAAAATTTTCATCAAAAATTTAAAATTTTTCAAAACATTCAAAAACAAATTTTCTCAAAATTTTCAAAATTTTTGTTCAAACACAAAAATGTCAAAGGTATACCTTTGGTTTGTAACCCGACTTGAAACAAAAATTTTCATCAAAAATTTAAAATTTTTCAAAACATTCAAAAACAAATTTTCTCAAAATTTTTGTTCAAACACAAAAATGTCAAAGGTATATACCTTTGGATTGTAACCCGACTTGAAACAAAAATTTTCATCAATTCAAAAACAAATTTTCTCAAAATTTTTGTTCAAACACAAAAATGTCAAAGGTATATACCTTTGGATTGTAACCCGACTTGAAACAAAAATTTTCATCAAAAATTTAAAATTTTTCAAAACA
The DNA here is from genome assembly GCA_963932245.1 of Tachinus rufipes. Taxonomy (NCBI): domain Eukaryota; kingdom Metazoa; phylum Arthropoda; class Insecta; order Coleoptera; family Staphylinidae; genus Tachinus; species Tachinus rufipes. Next base: position 14,153 of record CAWVQR010000061.1, read on the forward strand.
TTCAAAAACAAATTTTCTCAAAATTTTCAAAATTTTTGTTCAAACACAAAAATGTCAAAGGTATATACCTTTGGATTGTAACCCGACTTGAAACAAAAATTTTCATCAAAAATTTAAAATTTTTCAAAACATTCAAAAACAAATTTTCTCAAAATTTTCAAAATTTTTGTTCAAACACAAAAATGTCAAAGGTATATACCTTTGGATTGTAACCCGACTTGAAACAAAAATATCAATTTTCATCAAAAATTTAAAATTTTTCAAAACATTCAAAAACAAATTTTTTCAAAATTTTTGTTCAAACACAAAAATGTCAAAGGTATATACCTTTGGATTGTAACCCGACTTGAAACAAAAATTTTCATCAAAAATTTAAAATTTTTCAAAACATTCAAAAACAAATTTTCTCAAAATTTTTGTTCAAACACAAAAATGTCAAAGGTACAAAACAAATTTTCTCAAAATTTTTGTTCAAACACAAAAATGTCAAAGGTATATACCTTTGGATTGTAACCCGACTTGAAACAAAAATATCAATTTTCATCAAAAATTTAAAATTTTTCAAAACATTCAAAAACAAATTTTCTCAAAATTTTTGTTCAAACACAAAAATGTCAAAGGTACAAAACAAATTTTCTCAAAATTTTTGTTCAAACACAAAAATGTCAAAGGTATATACCTTTGGATTGTAACCCGACTTGAAACAAAAATATCAATTTTCATCAAAAATTTAAAATTTTTCAAAACATTCAAAAACAAATTTTCTCAAAATTTTTGTTCAAACACAAAAATGTCAAAGGTACAAAACAAATTTTCTCAAAATTTTTGTTCAAACACAAAAATGTCAAAGGTATATACCTTTGGATTGTAACCCGACTTGAAACAAAAATATCAATTTTCATCAAAAATTTAAAATTTTTCAAAACATTCAAAAACAAATTTTCTCAAAATTTTTGTTCAAACACAAAAATGTCAAAGGTACAAAACAAATTTTCTCAAAATTTTTGTTCAAACACAAAAATGTCAAAGGTATATACCTTTGGATTGTAACCCGACTTGAAACAAAAATATCAATTTTCATCAAAAATTTAAAATTTTTCAAAACATTCAAAAACAAATTTTCTCAAAATATTTGTTCAAACACAAAAATGTCAAAGGTATATACCTTTGGATTGTAACCCGACTTGAAACAAAAATTTTCATCAAAAATTTTAAATTTTTCAAAACATTCAAAAACAAATTTTCTCAAAATTTTCAAAATTTTTGTTCAAACACAAAAATGTCAAAGGTATATACCTTTGGATTGTAACCCGACTTGAAACAAAAATTTTCATCAAAAATTTAAAATTTTTCAAAACATTCAAAAACAAATTTTCTCAAAATTTTTGTTCAAACACAAAAATGTCAAAGGTATATACCTTTGGATTGTAACCCGACTTGAAACAAAAATATCAATTTTCATCAAAAATTTAAAATTTTTCAAAACATTCAAAAACAAATTTTCTCAAAATTTTCAAAATTTTTGTTCAAACACAAAAATGTCAAAGGTATATACCTTTGGATTGTAACCCGACTTGAAACAAAAATTTTCATCAAAAATTTAAAATTTTTCAAAACATTCAAAAACAAATTTTCTCAAAATTTTTGTTCAAACACAAAAATGTCAAAGGTATATACCTTTGAATTGTAACCCGACTTGAAACAAAAATATCAATTTTCATCAAAAATTTAAAATTTTTCAAAACATTCAAAAACAAATTTTCTCAAAATTTTTGTTCAAACACAAAAATGTCAAAGGTACCTTTGGATTGTAACCCGACTTGAAACAAAAATTTTCATCAAAAATTTAAAATTTTTCAAAACATTCAAAAACAAATTTTCTCAAAATTTTTGTTCAAACACAAAAATGTCAAAGGTATATACCTTTGGATTGTAACCCGACTTGAAACAAAAATATCAATTTTCATCAAAAATTTAAAATTTTTCAAAACATTCAAAAACAAATTTTCTCAAAATTTTTGTTCAAACACAAAAATGTCAAAGGTTATATACCTTTGGATTGTAACCCGACTTGAAACAAAAATTTTCATCAAAAATTTAAAATTTTTCAAAACATTCAAAAACAAATTTTCTCAAAATTTTCAAAATTTTTGTTTAAACACAAAAATGTCAAAGGTATATACCTTTGGTTTGTAACCCGACTTGAAACAAAAATTTTCATCAAAAATTTAAAATTTTTCAAAACATTCAAAAACAAATTTTCTCAAAATTTTCAAAATTTTAGTTCAAACACAAAAATGTCAAAGGTATATATATACCTTTGGTTTGTAACCCGACTTGAAACAAAAATTTTCATCAAAAATTTAAAATTTTTCAAAACATTCAAAAACAAATTTTCTCAAAATTTTTGTTCAAACACAAAAATGTCAAAGGTATATACCTTTGGATTGTAACCCGACTTGAAACAAAAATTTTCATCAAAAATTTAAAATTTTTCAAAACATTCAAAAACAAATTTTCTCAAAATTTTCAAAATTTTTGTTCAAACACAAAAATGTCAAAGGTATATACCTTTGGATTGTAACCCGACTTGAAACAAAAATTTTCATCAAAAATTTAAAATTTTTCAAAACATTCAAAAACAAATTTTCTCAAAATTTTCAAAATTTTTGTTCAAACACAAAAATGTCAAAGGTATATACCTTTGGTTTGTAACCCGACTTGAAACAAAAATTTTCATCAAAAATTTAAAATTTTTCAAAACATTCAAAAACAAATTTTCTCAAAATTTTTGTTCAAACACAAAAATGTCAAAGGTATATACCTTTGGATTGTAACCCGACTTGAAACAAAAATTTTCATCAATTCAAAAACAAATTTTCTCAAAATTTTTGTTCAAACACAAAAATGTCAAAGGTATATACCTTTGGATTGTAACCCGACTTGAAACAAAAATTTTCATCAAAAATTTAAAATTTTTCAAAACATTCAAAAACAAATTTTCTCAAAATTTTCAAAATTTTTGTTCAAACACAAAAATGTCAAAGGTATATACCTTTGGATTGTAACCCGACTTGAAACAAAAATTTTCATCAAAAATTTAAAATTTTTCAAAACATTCAAAAACAAATTTTCTCAAAATTTTTGTTCAAACACAAAAATGTCAAAGGTATATACCTTTGGATTGTAACCCGACTTGAAACAAAAATATCAATTTTCATCAAAAATTTAAAATTTTTCAAAACATTCAAAAACAAATTTTCTCAAAATTTTCAAAATTTTTGTTCAAACACAAAAATGTCAAAGGTATATACCTTTGGATTGTAACCCGACTTGAAACAAAAATTTTCATCAAAAATTTAAAATTTTTCAAAACATTCAAAAACAAATTTTCTCAAAATTTTTGTTCAAACACAAAAATGTCAAAGGTATATACCTTTGAATTGTAACCCGACTTGAAACAAAAATATCAATTTTCATCAAAAATTTAAAATTTTTCAAAACATTCAAAAACAAATTTTCTCAAAATTTTTGTTCAAACACAAAAATGTCAAAGGTACCTTTGGATTGTAACCCGACTTGAAACAAAAATTTTCATCAAAAATTTAAAATTTTTCAAAACATTCAAAAACAAATTTTCTCAAAATTTTTGTTCAAACACAAAAATGTCAAAGGTATATACCTTTGGATTGTAACCCGACTTGAAACAAAAATTTTCATCAAAAATTTAAAATTTTTCAGAACATTCAAAAACAAATTTTCTCAAAATTTTTGTTCAAACACAAAAATGTCAAAGGTATATACCTTTGGATTGTAACCCGACTTGAAACAAAAATATCAATTTTCATCAAAAATTTAAAATTTTTCAAAACATTCAAAAACAAATTTTCTCAAAATTTTTGTTCAAACACAAAAATGTCAAAGGTTATATACCTTTGGATTGTAACCCGACTTGAAACAAAAATTTTCATCAAAAATTTAAAATTTTTCAAAACATTCAAAAACAAATTTTCTCAAAATTTTCAAAATTTTTGTTTAAACACAAAAATGTCAAAGGTATATACCTTTGGTTTGTAACCCGACTTGAAACAAAAATTTTCATCAAAAATTTAAAATTTTTCAAAACATTCAAAAACAAATTTTCTCAAAATTTTTGTTCAAACACAAAAATGTCAAAGGTATATACCTTTGGATTGTAACCCGACTTGAAACAAAAATTTTCATCAAAAATTTAAAATTTTTCAAAACATTCAAAAACAAATTTTCTCAAAATTTTCAAAATTTTTGTTCAAACACAAAAATGTCAAAGGTATATACCTTTGGATTGTAACCCGACTTGAAACAAAAATTTTCATCAAAAATTTAAAATTTTTCAAAACATTCAAAAACAAATTTTCTCAAAATTTTCAAAATTTTTGTTCAAACACAAAAATGTCAAAGGTATATACCTTTGGTTTGTAACCCGACTTGAAACAAAAATTTTCATCAAAAATTTAAAATTTTTCAAAACATTCAAAAACAAATTTTCTCAAAATTTTTGTTCAAACACAAAAATGTCAAAGGTATATACCTTTGGATTGTAACCCGACTTGAAACAAAAATATCAATTTTCATCAAAAATTTAAAATTTTTCAAAACATTCAAAAACAAATTTTCTCAAAATTTTCAAAATTTTTGTTCAAACACAAAAATGTCAAAGGTATATACCTTTGGATTGTAACCCGACTTGAAACAAAAATTTTCATCAAAAATTTAAAATTTTTCAAAACATTCAAAAACAAATTTTCTCAAAATTTTTGTTCAAACACAAAAATGTCAAAGGTATATACCTTTGAATTGTAACCCGACTTGAAACAAAAATATCAATTTTCATCAAAAATTTAAAATTTTTCAAAACATTCAAAAACAAATTTTCTCAAAATTTTTGTTCAAACACAAAAATGTCAAAGGTACCTTTGGATTGTAACCCGACTTGAAACAAAAATTTTCATCAAAAATTTAAAATTTTTCAAAACATTCAAAAACAAATTTTCTCAAAATTTTTGTTCAAACACAAAAATGTCAAAGGTATATACCTTTGGATTGTAACCCGACTTGAAACAAAAATTTTCATCAAAAATTTAAAATTTTTCAGAACATTCAAAAACAAATTTTCTCAAAATTTTTGTTCAAACACAAAAATGTCAAAGGTATATACCTTTGGATTGTAACCCGACTTGAAACAAAAATTTTCATCAAAAATTTAAAATTTTTCAAAACATTCAAAAACAAATTTTCTCAAAATTTTTGTTCAAACACAAAAATGTCAAAGGATATACCTTTGGATTGTAACCCGACTTGAAACAAAAATATCAATTTTCATCAAAAATTTAAAATTTTTCAAAACATTCAAAAACAAATTTTCTCAAAATTTTTGTTCAAACACAAAAATGTCAAAGGTATATACCTTTGGTTTGTAACCCGACTTGAAACAAAAATTTTCATCAAAAATTTAAAATTTTTCAAAACATTCAAAAACAAATTTTCTCAAAATTTTCAAAATTTTTGTTCAAACACAAAAATGTCAAAGGTATATTACCTTTGGATTGTAACCCGACTTGAAACAAAAATTTTCATCAAAAATTTAAAATTTTTCAAAACATTCAAAAACAAATTTTCTCAAAATTTTCAAAATTTTTGTTCAAACACAAAAATGTCAAAGGTATATACCTTTGGTTTGTAACCCGACTTGAAACAAAAATTTTCATCAAAAATTTAAAATTTTTCAAAACATTCAAAAACAAATTTTCTCAAAATTTTTGTTCAAACACAAAAATGTCAAAGGTATATACCTTTGGATTGTAACCCGACTTGAAACAAAAATATCAATTTTCATCAAAAATTTAAAATTTTTCAAAACATTCAAAAACAAATTTTCTCAAAATTTTTGTTCAAACACAAAAAAGGCAAAGGTATATACCTTTGGATTGTAACCCGACTTGAAACAAAAATTTTCATCAAAAATTTAAAATTTTTCAAAACATTCAAAAACAAATTTTCTCAAAATTTTTGTTCAAACACAAAAATGTCAAAGGTATATACCTTTGGATTGTAACCCGACTTGAAACAAAAATATCAATTTTCATCAAAAATTTAAAATTTTTCAAAACATTCAAAAACAAATTTTCTCAAAATTTTTGTTCAAACACAAAAATGTCAAAGGTTATATACCTTTGGATTGTAACCCGACTTGAAACAAAAATTTTCATCAAAAATTTAAAATTTTTCAAAACATTCAAAAACAAATTTTCTCAAAATTTTCAAAATTTTTGTTTAAACACAAAAATGTCAAAGGTATATACCTTTGGTTTGTAACCCGACTTGAAACAAAAATTTTCATCAAAAATTTAAAATTTTTCAAAACATTCAAAAACAAATTTTCTCAAAATTTTCAAAATTTTAGTTCAAACACAAAAATGTCAAAGGTATATATATACCTTTGGTTTGTAACCCGACTTGAAACAAAAATTTTCATCAAAAATTTAAAATTTTTCAAAACATTCAAAAACAAATTTTCTCAAAATTTTTGTTCAAACACAAAAATGTCAAAGGATATACCTTTGGATTGTAACCCGACTTGAAACAAAAATTTTCATCAAAAATTTAAAATTTTTCAAAACATTCAAAAACAAATTTTCTCAAAATTTTTGTTCAAACACAAAAATGTCAAAGGTATATACCTTTGGATTGTAACCCGACTTGAAACAAAAATTTTCATCAAAAATTTAAAATTTTTCAAAACATTCAAAAACAAATTTTCTCAAAATTTTCAAAATTTTTGTTCAAACACAAAAATGTCAAAGGTATATACCTTTGGATTGTAACCCGACTTGAAACAAAAATATCAATTTTCATCAAAAATTTAAAATTTTTCAAAACATTCAAAAACAAATTTTTTCAAAATTTTTGTTCAAACACAAAAATGTCAAAGGTATATACCTTTGGATTGTAACCCGACTTGAAACAAAAATTTTCATCAAAAATTTAAAATTTTTCAAAACATTCAAAAACAAATTTTCTCAAAATTTTCAAAATTTTTGTTCAAACACAAAAATGTCAAAGGTATATACCTTTGGATTGTAACCCGACTTGAAACAAAAATTTTCATCAAAAATTTAAAATTTTTCAAAACATTCAAAAACAAATTTTCTCAAAATTTTCAAAATTTTTGTTCAAACACAAAAATGTCAAAGGTATATACCTTTGGATTGTAACCCGACTTGAAACAAAAATATCAATTTTCATCAAAAATTTAAAATTTTTCAAAACATTCAAAAACAAATTTTTTCAAAATTTTTGTTCAAACACAAAAATGTCAAAGGTATATACCTTTGGATTGTAACCCGACTTGAAACAAAAATTTTCATCAAAAATTTAAAATTTTTCAAAACATTCAAAAACAAATTTTCTCAAAATTTTTGTTCAAACACAAAAATGTCAAAGGTACAAAACAAATTTTCTCAAAATTTTTGTTCAAACACAAAAATGTCAAAGGTATATACCTTTGGATTGTAACCCGACTTGAAACAAAAATATCAATTTTCATCAAAAATTTAAAATTTTTCAAAACATTCAAAAACAAATTTTCTCAAAATTTTTGTTCAAACACAAAAATGTCAAAGGTACAAAACAAATTTTCTCAAAATTTTTGTTCAAACACAAAAATGTCAAAGGTATATACCTTTGGATTGTAACCCGACTTGAAACAAAAATATCAATTTTCATCAAAAATTTAAAATTTTTCAAAACATTCAAAAACAAATTTTCTCAAAATTTTTGTTCAAACACAAAAATGTCAAAGGTACAAAACAAATTTTCTCAAAATTTTTGTTCAAACACAAAAATGTCAAAGGTATATACCTTTGGATTGTAACCCGACTTGAAACAAAAATATCAATTTTCATCAAAAATTTAAAATTTTTCAAAACATTCAAAAACAATATTTTCTCAAAATTTTTGTTCAAACACAAAAATGTCAAAGGTACAAAACAAATTTTCTCAAAATTTTTGTTCAAACACAAAAATGTCAAAGGTATATACCTTTGGATTGTAACCCGACTTGAAACAAAAATATCAATTTTCATCAAAAATTTAAAATTTTTCAAAACATTCAAAAACAAATTTTCTCAAAATATTTGTTCAAACACAAAAATGTCAAAGGTATATACCTTTGGATTGTAACCCGACTTGAAACAAAAATTTTCATCAAAAATTTTAAATTTTTCAAAACATTCAAAAACAAATTTTCTCAAAATTTTCAAAATTTTTGTTCAAACACAAAAATGTCAAAGGTATATACCTTTGGATTGTAACCCGACTTGAAACAAAAATTTTCATCAAAAATTTAAAATTTTTCAAAACATTCAAAAACAAATTTTCTCAAAATTTTTGTTCAAACACAAAAATGTCAAAGGTATATACCTTTGGATTGTAACCCGACTTGAAACAAAAATATCAATTTTCATCAAAAATTTAAAATTTTTCAAAACATTCAAAAACAAATTTTCTCAAAATTTTCAAAATTTTTGTTCAAACACAAAAATGTCAAAGGTATATACCTTTGGATTGTAACCCGACTTGAAACAAAAATTTTCATCAAAAATTTAAAATTTTTCAAAACATTCAAAAACAAATTTTCTCAAAATTTTTGTTCAAACACAAAAATGTCAAAGGTATATACCTTTGAATTGTAACCCGACTTGAAACAAAAATATCAATTTTCATCAAAAATTTAAAATTTTTCAAAACATTCAAAAACAAATTTTCTCAAAATTTTTGTTCAAACACAAAAATGTCAAAGGTACCTTTGGATTGTAACCCGACTTGAAACAAAAATTTTCATCAAAAATTTAAAATTTTTCAAAACATTCAAAAACAAATTTTCTCAAAATTTTTGTTCAAACACAAAAATGTCAAAGGTATATACCTTTGGATTGTAACCCGACTTGAAACAAAAATTTTCATCAAAAATTTAAAATTTTTCAGAACATTCAAAAACAAATTTTCTCAAAATTTTTGTTCAAACACAAAAATGTCAAAGGTATATACCTTTGGATTGTAACCCGACTTGAAACAAAAATATCAATTTTCATCAAAAATTTAAAATTTTTCAAAACATTCAAAAACAAATTTTCTCAAAATTTTTGTTCAAACACAAAAAAGGCAAAGGTATATACCTTTGGATTGTAACCCGACTTGAAACAAAAATTTTCATCAAAAATTTAAAATTTTTCAAAACATTCAAAAACAAATTTTCTCAAAATTTTTGTTCAAACACAAAAATGTCAAAGGTATATACCTTTGGATTGTAACCCGACTTGAAACAAAAATATCAATTTTCATCAAAAATTTAAAATTTTTCAAAACATTCAAAAACAAATTTTCTCAAAATTTTTGTTCAAACACAAAAATGTCAAAGGTTATATACCTTTGGATTGTAACCCGACTTGAAACAAAAATTTTCATCAAAAATTTAAAATTTTTCAAAACATTCAAAAACAAATTTTCTCAAAATTTTCAAAATTTTTGTTTAAACACAAAAATGTCAAAGGTATATACCTTTGGTTTGTAACCCGACTTGAAACAAAAATTTTCATCAAAAATTTAAAATTTTTCAAAACATTCAAAAACAAATTTTCTCAAAATTTTCAAAATTTTAGTTCAAACACAAAAATGTCAAAGGTATATATATACCTTTGGTTTGTAACCCGACTTGAAACAAAAATTTTCATCAAAAATTTAAAATTTTTCAAAACATTCAAAAACAAATTTTCTCAAAATTTTTGTTCAAACACAAAAATGTCAAAGGTATATACCTTTGGATTGTAACCCGACTTGAAACAAAAATTTTCATCAAAAATTTAAAATTTTTCAAAACATTCAAAAACAAATTTTCTCAAAATTTTCAAAATTTTTGTTCAAACACAAAAATGTCAAAGGTATATACCTTTGGATTGTAACCCGACTTGAAACAAAAATTTTCATCAAAAATTTAAAATTTTTCAAAACATTCAAAAACAAATTTTCTCAAAATTTTCAAAATTTTTGTTCAAACACAAAAATGTCAAAGGTATATACCTTTGGTTTGTAACCCGACTTGAAACAAAAATTTTCATCAAAAATTTAAAATTTTTCAAAACATTCAAAAACAAATTTTCTCAAAATTTTTGTTCAAACACAAAAATGTCAAAGGTATATACCTTTGGATTGTAACCCGACTTGAAACAAAAATTTTCATCAATTCAAAAACAAATTTTCTCAAAATTTTTGTTCAAACACAAAAATGTCAAAGGTATATACCTTTGGATTGTAACCCGACTTGAAACAAAAATTTTCATCAAAAATTTAAAATTTTTCAAAACATTCAAAAACAAATTTTCTCAAAATTTTCAAAATTTTTGTTCAAACACAAAAATGTCAAAGGTATATACCTTTGGATTGTAACCCGACTTGAAACAAAAATTTTCATCAAAAATTTAAAATTTTTCAAAACATTCAAAAACAAATTTTCTCAAAATTTTTGTTCAAACACAAAAATGTCAAAGGTATATACCTTTGGATTGTAACCCGACTTGAAACAAAAATATCAATTTTCATCAAAAATTTAAAATTTTTCAAAACATTCAAAAACAAATTTTCTCAAAATTTTCAAAATTTTTGTTCAAACACAAAAATGTCAAAGGTATATACCTTTGGATTGTAACCCGACTTGAAACAAAAATTTTCATCAAAAATTTAAAATTTTTCAAAACATTCAAAAACAAATTTTCTCAAAATTTTTGTTCAAACACAAAAATGTCAAAGGTATATACCTTTGAATTGTAACCCGACTTGAAACAAAAATATCAATTTTCATCAAAAATTTAAAATTTTTCAAAACATTCAAAAACAAATTTTCTCAAAATTTTCAAAATTTTTGTTCAAACACAAAAATGTCAAAGGTACCTTTGGATTGTAACCCGACTTGAAACAAAAATTTTCATCAAAAATTTAAAATTTTTCAAAACATTCAAAAACAAATTTTCTCAAAATTTTTGTTCAAACACAAAAATGTCAAAGGTATATACCTTTGGATTGTAACCCGACTTGAAACAAAAATTTTCATCAAAAATTTAAAATTTTTCAAAACATTCAAAAACAAATTTTCTCAAAATTTTTGTTCAAACACAAAAATGTCAAAGGTATATACCTTTGGATTGTAACCCGACTTGAAACAAAAATTTTCATCAAAAATTTAAAATTTTTCAAAACATTCAAAAACAAATTTTCTCAAAATTTTTGTTCAAACACAAAAATGTCAAAGGTATATACCTTTGGATTGTAACCCGACTTGAAACAAAAATTTTCATCAAAAATTTAAAATTTTTCAAAACATTCAAAAACAAATTTTCTCAAAATTTTTGTTCAAACACAAAAATGTCAAAGGTATATACCTTTGGATTGTAACCCGACTTGAAACAAAAATTTTCATCAAAAATTTAAAATTTTTCAAAACATTCAAAAACAAATTTTCTCAAAATTTTTGTTCAAACACAAAAATGTCAAAGGTATATACCTTTGGATTGTAACCCGACTTGAAACAAAAATTTTCATCAAAAATTTAAAATTTTTCAAAACATTCAAAAACAAATTTTCTCAAAATTTTTGTTCAAACACAAAAATGTCAAAGGTATATACCTTTGGATTGTAACCCGACTTGAAACAAAAATTTTCATCAAAAATTTAAAATTTTTCAAAACATTCAAAAACAAATTTTCTCAAAATTTTTGTTCAAACACAAAAATGTCAAAGGTATATACCTTTGGATTGTAACCCGACTTGAAACAAAAATATCAATTTTCATCAAAAATTTAAAATTTTTCAAAACATTCAAAAACAAATTTTCTCAAAATTTTTGTTCAAACACAAAAATGTCAAAGGTATATACCTTTGGATTGTAACCCGACTTGAAACAAAAATTTTCATCAAAAATTTAAAATTTTTCAAAACATTCAAAAACAAATTTTCTCAAAATTTTTGTTCAAACACAAAAATGTCAAAGGTATATACCTTTGGATTGTAACCCGACTTGAAACAAAAATATCAATTTTCATCAAAAATTTAAAATTTTTCAAAACATTCAAAAACAAATTTTCTCAAAATTTTTGTTCAAACACAAAAATGTCAAAGGTATATACCTTTGGATTGTAACCCGACTTGAAACAAAAATTTTCATCAAAAATTTTAAATTTTTCAAAACATTCAAAAACAAATTTTCTCAAAATTTTTGTTCAAACACAAAAATGTCAAAGGTATATACCTTTGGATTGTAACCCGACTTGAAACAAAAATATCAATTTTCATCAAAAATTTAAAATTTTTCAAAACATTCAAAAACAAATTTTCTCAAAATTTTCAAAATTTTTGTTCAAACACAAAAATGTCAAAGGTATATACCTTTGGATTGTAACCCGACTTGAAACAAAAATTTTCATCAAAAATTTAAAATTTTTCAAAACATTCAAAAACAAATTTTCTCAAAATTTTTGTTCAAACACAAAAATGTCAAAGGTATATACCTTTGAATTGTAACCCGACTTGAAACAAAAATATCAATTTTCATCAAAAATTTAAAATTTTTCAAAACATTCAAAAACAAATTTTCTCAAAATTTTTGTTCAAACACAAAAATGTCAAAGGTACCTTTGGATTGTAACCCGACTTGAAACAAAAATTTTCATCAAAAATTTAAAATTTTTCAAAACATTCAAAAACAAATTTTCTCAAAATTTTTGTTCAAACACAAAAATGTCAAAGGTATATACCTTTGGATTGTAACCCGACTTGAAACAAAAATTTTCATCAAAAATTTAAAATTTTTCAGAACATTCAAAAACAAATTTTCTCAAAATTTTTGTTCAAACACAAAAATGTCAAAGGTATATACCTTTGGATTGTAACCCGACTTGAAACAAAAATTTTCATCAAAAATTTAAAATTTTTCAAAACATTCAAAAACAAATTTTCTCAAAATTTTTGTTCAAACACAAAAATGTCAAAGGATATACCTTTGGATTGTAACCCGACTTGAAACAAAAATTTTCATCAAAAATTTAAAATTTTTCAAAACATTCAAAAACAAATTTTCTCAAAATTTTTGTTCAAACACAAAAATGTCAAAGGTATATACCTTTGGATTGTAACCCGACTTGAAACAAAAATATCAATTTTCATCAAAAATTTAAAATTTTTCAAAACATTCAAAAACAAATTTTCTCAAAATTTTTGTTCAAACACAAAAATGTCAAAGGTATATACCTTTGGTTTGTAACCCGACTTGAAACAAAAATTTTCATCAAAAATTTAAAATTTTTCAAAACATTCAAAAACAAATTTTCTCAAAATTTTCAAAATTTTTGTTCAAACACAAAAATGTCAAAGGTATATTACCTTTGGATTGTAACCCGACTTGAAACAAAAATTTTCATCAAAAATTTAAAATTTTTCAAAACATTCAAAAACAAATTTTCTCAAAATTTTCAAAATTTTTGTTTAAACACAAAAATGTCAAAGGTATATACCTTTGGTTTGTAACCCGACTTGAAACAAAAATTTTCATCAAAAATTTAAAATTTTTCAAAACATTCAAAAACAAATTTTCTCAAAATTTTTGTTCAAACACAAAAATGTCAAAGGTATATACCTTTGGATTGTAACCCGACTTGAAACAAAAATATCAATTTTCATCAAAAATTTAAAATTTTTCAAAACATTCAAAAACAAATTTTCTCAAAATTTTTGTTCAAACACAAAAAAGGCAAAGGTATATACCTTTGGATTGTAACCCGACTTGAAACAAAAATTTTCATCAAAAATTTAAAATTTTTCAAAACATTCAAAAACAAATTTTCTCAAAATTTTTGTTCAAACACAAAAATGTCAAAGGTATATACCTTTGGATTGTAACCCGACTTGAAACAAAAATATCAATTTTCATCAAAAATTTAAAATTTTTCAAAACATTCAAAAACAAATTTTCTCAAAATTTTTGTTCAAACACAAAAATGTCAAAGGTTATATACCTTTGGATTGTAACCCGACTTGAAACAAAAATTTTCATCAAAAATTTAAAATTTTTCAAAACATTCAAAAACAAATTTTCTCAAAATTTTCAAAATTTTTGTTTAAACACAAAAATGTCAAAGGTATATACCTTTGGTTTGTAACCCGACTTGAAACAAAAATTTTCATCAAAAATTTAAAATTTTTCAAAACATTCAAAAACAAATTTTCTCAAAATTTTTGTTCAAACACAAAAATGTCAAAGGTATATACCTTTGGATTGTAACCCGACTTGAAACAAAAATTTTCATCAAAAATTTAAAATTTTTCAAAACATTCAAAAACAAATTTTCTCAAAATTTTTGTTCAAACACAAAAATGTCAAAGGTATATACCTTTGGATTGTAACCCGACTTGAAACAAAAATTTTCATCAAAAATTTAAAATTTTTCAAAACATTCAAAAACAAATTTTCTCAAAATTTTTGTTCAAACACAAAAATGTCAAAGGTATATACCTTTGGATTGTAACCCGACTTGAAACAAAAATTTTCATCAAAAATTTAAAATTTTTCAAAACATTCAAAAACAAATTTTCTCAAAATTTTTGTTCAAACACAAAAATGTCAAAGGTATATACCTTTGGATTGTAACCCGACTTGAAACAAAAATTTTCATCAAAAATTTAAAATTTTTCAAAACATTCAAAAACAAATTTTCTCAAAATTTTTGTTCAAACACAAAAATGTCAAAGGTATATACCTTTGGATTGTAACCCGACTTGAAACAAAAATTTTCATCAAAAATTTAAAATTTTTCAAAACATTCAAAAACAAATTTTCTCAAAATTTTTGTTCAAACACAAAAATGTCAAAGGTATATACCTTTGGATTGTAACCCGACTTGAAACAAAAATTTTCATCAAAAATTTAAAATTTTTCAAAACATTCAAAAACAAATTTTCTCAAAATTTTTGTTCAAACACAAAAATGTCAAAGGTATATACCTTTGGATTGTAACCCGACTTGAAACAAAAATTTTCATCAAAAATTTAAAATTTTTCAAAACATTCAAAAACAAATTTTCTCAAAATTTTTGTTCAAACACAAAAATGTCAAAGGTATATACCTTTGGATTGTAACCCGACTTGAAACAAAAATTTTCATCAAAAATTTAAAATTTTTCAAAACATTCAAAAACAAATTTTCTCAAAATTTTTGTTCAAACACAAAAATGTCAAAGGTATATACCTTTGGATTGTAACCCGACTTGAAACAAAAATTTTCATCAAAAATTTAAAATTTTTCAAAACATTCAAAAACAAATTTTCTCAAAATTTTTGTTCAAACACAAAAATGTCAAAGGTATATACCTTTGGATTGTAACCCGACTTGAAACAAAAATTTTCATCAAAAATTTAAAATTTTTCAAAACATTCAAAAACAAATTTTCTCAAAATTTTTGTTCAAACACAAAAATGTCAAAGGTATATACCTTTGGATTGTAACCCGACTTGAAACAAAAATTTTCATCAAAAATTTAAAATTTTTCAAAACATTCAAAAACAAATTTTCTCAAAATTTTTGTTCAAACACAAAAATGTCAAAGGTATATACCTTTGGATTGTAACCCGACTTGAAACAAAAATTTTCATCAAAAATTTAAAATTTTTCAAAACATTCAAAAACAAATTTTCTCAAAATTTTTGTTCAAACACAAAAATGTCAAAGGTATATACCTTTGGATTGTAACCCGACTTGAAACAAAAATTTTCATCAAAAATTTAAAATTTTTCAAAACATTCAAAAACAAATTTTCTCAAAATTTTTGTTCAAACACAAAAATGTCAAAGGTATATACCTTTGGATTGTAACCCGACTTGAAACAAAAATTTTCATCAAAAATTTAAAATTTTTCAAAACATTCAAAAACAAATTTTCTCAAAATTTTTGTTCAAACACAAAAATGTCAAAGGTATATACCTTTGGATTGTAACCCGACTTGAAACAAAAATATCAATTTTCATCAAAAATTTAAAATTTTTCAAAACATTCAAAAACAAATTTTCTCAAAATTTTTGTTCAAACACAAAAATGTCAAAGGTATATACCTTTGGATTGTAACCCGACTTGAAACAAAAATTTTCATCAAAAATTTAAAATTTTTCAAAACATTCAAAAACAAATTTTCTCAAAATTTTTGTTCAAACACAAAAATGTCAAAGGTATATACCTTTGGATTGTAACCCGACTTGAAACAAAAATATCAATTTTCATCAAAAATTTAAAATTTTTCAAAACATTCAAAAACAAATTTTCTCAAAATTTTTGTTCAAACACAAAAATGTCAAAGGTATATACCTTTGGATTGTAACCCGACTTGAAACAAAAATTTTCATCAAAAATTTTAAATTTTTCAAAACATTCAAAAACAAATTTTCTCAAAATTTTTGTTCAAACACAAAAATGTCAAAGGTATATACCTTTGGATTGTAACCCGACTTGAAACAAAAATATCAATTTTCATCAAAAATTTAAAATTTTTCAAAACATTCAAAAACAAATTTTCTCAAAATTTTCAAAATTTTTGTTCAAACACAAAAATGTCAAAGGTATATACCTTTGGATTGTAACCCGACTTGAAACAAAAATTTTCATCAAAAATTTAAAATTTTTCAAAACATTCAAAAACAAATTTTCTCAAAATTTTTGTTCAAACACAAAAATGTCAAAGGTATATACCTTTGAATTGTAACCCGACTTGAAACAAAAATATCAATTTTCATCAAAAATTTAAAATTTTTCAAAACATTCAAAAACAAATTTTCTCAAAATTTTTGTTCAAACACAAAAATGTCAAAGGTACCTTTGGATTGTAACCCGACTTGAAACAAAAATTTTCATCAAAAATTTAAAATTTTTCAAAACATTCAAAAACAAATTTTCTCAAAATTTTTGTTCAAACACAAAAATGTCAAAGGTATATACCTTTGGATTGTAACCCGACTTGAAACAAAAATTTTCATCAAAAATTTAAAATTTTTCAGAACATTCAAAAACAAATTTTCTCAAAATTTTTGTTCAAACACAAAAATGTCAAAGGTATATACCTTTGGATTGTAACCCGACTTGAAACAAAAATTTTCATCAAAAATTTAAAATTTTTCAAAACATTCAAAAACAAATTTTCTCAAAATTTTTGTTCAAACACAAAAATGTCAAAGGATATACCTTTGGATTGTAACCCGACTTGAAACAAAAATTTTCATCAAAAATTTAAAATTTTTCAAAACATTCAAAAACAAATTTTCTCAAAATTTTTGTTCAAACACAAAAATGTCAAAGGTATATACCTTTGGATTGTAACCCGACTTGAAACAAAAATATCAATTTTCATCAAAAATTTAAAATTTTTCAAAACATTCAAAAACAAATTTTCTCAAAATTTTTGTTCAAACACAAAAATGTCAAAGGTATATACCTTTGGTTTGTAACCCGACTTGAAACAAAAATTTTCATCAAAAATTTAAAATTTTTCAAAACATTCAAAAACAAATTTTCTCAAAATTTTCAAAATTTTTGTTCAAACACAAAAATGTCAAAGGTATATTACCTTTGGATTGTAACCCGACTTGAAACAAAAATTTTCATCAAAAATTTAAAATTTTTCAAAACATTCAAAAACAAATTTTCTCAAAATTTTCAAAATTTTTGTTTAAACACAAAAATGTCAAAGGTATATACCTTTGGTTTGTAACCCGACTTGAAACAAAAATTTTCATCAAAAATTTAAAATTTTTCAAAACATTCAAAAACAAATTTTCTCAAAATTTTTGTTCAAACACAAAAATGTCAAAGGTATATACCTTTGGATTGTAACCCGACTTGAAACAAAAATATCAATTTTCATCAAAAATTTAAAATTTTTCAAAACATTCAAAAACAAATTTTCTCAAAATTTTTGTTCAAACACAAAAAAGGCAAAGGTATATACCTTTGGATTGTAACCCGACTTGAAACAAAAATTTTCATCAAAAATTTAAAATTTTTCAAAACATTCAAAAACAAATTTTCTCAAAATTTTTGTTCAAACACAAAAATGTCAAAGGTATATACCTTTGGATTGTAACCCGACTTGAAACAAAAATATCAATTTTCATCAAAAATTTAAAATTTTTCAAAACATTCAAAAACAAATTTTCTCAAAATTTTTGTTCAAACACAAAAATGTCAAAGGTTATATACCTTTGGATTGTAACCCGACTTGAAACAAAAATTTTCATCAAAAATTTAAAATTTTTCAAAACATTCAAAAACAAATTTTCTCAAAATTTTCAAAATTTTTGTTTAAACACAAAAATGTCAAAGGTATATACCTTTGGTTTGTAACCCGACTTGAAACAAAAATTTTCATCAAAAATTTAAAATTTTTCAAAACATTCAAAAACAAATTTTCTCAAAATTTTTGTTCAAACACAAAAATGTCAAAGGTATATACCTTTGGATTGTAACCCGACTTGAAACAAAAATTTTCATCAAAAATTTAAAATTTTTCAAAACATTCAAAAACAAATTTTCTCAAAATTTTCAAAATTTTTGTTCAAACACAAAAATGTCAAAGGTATATACCTTTGGATTGTAACCCGACTTGAAACAAAAATTTTCATCAAAAATTTAAAATTTTTCAAAACATTCAAAAACAAATTTTCTCAAAATTTTCAAAATTTTTGTTCAAACACAAAAATGTCAAAGGTATATACCTTTGGATTGTAACCCGACTTGAAACAAAAATTTTCATCAAAAATTTAAAATTTTTCAAAACATTCAAAAACAAATTTTCTCAAAATTTTCAAAATTTTTGTTCAAACACAAAAATGTCAAAGGTATATTACCTTTGGATTGTAACCCGACTTGAAACAAAAATTTTCATCAAAAATTTAAAATTTTTCAAAACATTCAAAAACAAATTTTCTCAAAATTTTCAAAATTTTTGTTCAAACACAAAAATGTCAAAGGACCTTTGGATTGTAACCCGACTTGAAACAAAAATTTTCATCAAAAATTTAAAATTTTTCAAAACATTCAAAAACAAATTTTCTCAAAATTTTCAAAATTTTTGTTCAAACACAAAAATGTCAAAGGTATATACCTTTGGTTTGTAACCCGACTTGAAACAAAAATTTTCATCAAAAATTTAAAATTTTTCAAAACATTCAAAAACAAATTTTCTCAAAATTTTTGTTCAAACACAAAAATGTCAAAGGTATATACCTTTGGATTGTAACCCGACTTGAAACAAAAATATCAATTTTCATCAAAAATTTAAAATTTTTCAAAACATTCAAAAACAAATTTTCTCAAAATTTTTGTTCAAACACAAAAAAGGCAAAGGTATATACCTTTGGATTGTAACCCGACTTGAAACAAAAATTTTCATCAAAAATTTAAAATTTTTCAAAACATTCAAAAACAAATTTTCTCAAAATTTTTGTTCAAACACAAAAATGTCAAAGGTATATACCTTTGGATTGTAACCCGACTTGAAACAAAAATATCAATTTTCATCAAAAATTTAAAATTTTTCAAAACATTCAAAAACAAATTTTCTCAAAATTTTTGTTCAAACACAAAAATGTCAAAGGTTATATACCTTTGGATTGTAACCCGACTTGAAACAAAAATTTTCATCAAAAATTTAAAATTTTTCAAAACATTCAAAAACAAATTTTCTCAAAATTTTCAAAATTTTTGTTTAAACACAAAAATGTCAAAGGTATATACCTTTGGTTTGTAACCCGACTTGAAACAAAAATTTTCATCAAAAATTTAAAATTTTTCAAAACATTCAAAAACAAATTTTCTCAAAATTTTCAAAATTTTAGTTCAAACACAAAAATGTCAAAGGTATATATATACCTTTGGTTTGTAACCCGACTTGAAACAAAAATTTTCATCAAAAATTTAAAATTTTTCAAAACATTCAAAAACAAATTTTCTCAAAATTTTTGTTCAAACACAAAAATGTCAAAGGATATACCTTTGGATTGTAACCCGACTTGAAACAAAAATTTTCATCAAAAATTTAAAATTTTTCAAAACATTCAAAAACAAATTTTCTCAAAATTTTTGTTCAAACACAAAAATGTCAAAGGTATATACCTTTGGTTTGTAACCCGACTTGAAACAAAAATTTTCATCAAAAATTTAAAATTTTTCAAAACATTCAAAAACAAATTTTCTCAAAATTTTCAAAATTTTTGTTCAAACACAAAAATGTCAAAGGTATATTACCTTTGGATTGTAACCCGACTTGAAACAAAAATTTTCATCAAAAATTTAAAATTTTTCAAAACATTCAAAAACAAATTTTCTCAAAATTTTCAAAATTTTTGTTCAAACACAAAAATGTCAAAGGTATATACCTTTGGATTGTAACCCGACTTGAAACAAAAATTTTCATCAAAAATTTAAAATTTTTCAAAACATTCAAAAACAAATTTTCTCAAAATTTTTGTTCAAACACAAAAATGTCAAAGGTATATACCTTTGAATTGTAACCCGACTTGAAACAAAAATATCAATTTTCATCAAAAATTTAAAATTTTTCAAAACATTCAAAAACAAATTTTCTCAAAATTTTTGTTCAAACACAAAAATGTCAAAGGTACCTTTGGATTGTAACCCGACTTGAAACAAAAATTTTCATCAAAAATTTAAAATTTTTCAAAACATTCAAAAACAAATTTTCTCAAAATTTTTGTTCAAACACAAAAATGTCAAAGGTATATACCTTTGGATTGTAACCCGACTTGAAACAAAAATTTTCATCAAAAATTTAAAATTTTTCAGAACATTCAAAAACAAATTTTCTCAAAATTTTTGTTCAAACACAAAAATGTCAAAGGTATATACCTTTGGATTGTAACCCGACTTGAAACAAAAATTTTCATCAAAAATTTAAAATTTTTCAAAACATTCAAAAACAAATTTTCTCAAAATTTTTGTTCAAACACAAAAATGTCAAAGGATATACCTTTGGATTGTAACCCGACTTGAAACAAAAATTTTCATCAAAAATTTAAAATTTTTCAAAACATTCAAAAACAAATTTTCTCAAAATTTTTGTTCAAACACAAAAATGTCAAAGGTATATACCTTTGGTTTGTAACCCGACTTGAAACAAAAATTTTCATCAAAAATTTAAAATTTTTCAAAACATTCAAAAACAAATTTTCTCAAAATTTTCAAAATTTTTGTTCAAACACAAAAATGTCAAAGGTATATTACCTTTGGATTGTAACCCGACTTGAAACAAAAATTTTCATCAAAAATTTAAAATTTTTCAAAACATTCAAAAACAAATTTTCTCAAAATTTTCAAAATTTTTGTTCAAACACAAAAATGTCAAAGGACCTTTGGATTGTAACCCGACTTGAAACAAAAATTTTCATCAAAAATTTAAAATTTTTCAAAACATTCAAAAACAAATTTTCTCAAAATTTTCAAAATTTTTGTTCAAACACAAAAATGTCAAAGGTATATACCTTTGGTTTGTAACCCGACTTGAAACAAAAATTTTCATCAAAAATTTAAAATTTTTCAAAACATTCAAAAACAAATTTTCTCAAAATTTTTGTTCAAACACAAAAAAGGCAAAGGTATATACCTTTGGATTGTAACCCGACTTGAAACAAAAATTTTCATCAAAAATTTAAAATTTTTCAAAACATTCAAAAACAAATTTTCTCAAAATTTTTGTTCAAACACAAAAATGTCAAAGGTATATACCTTTGGATTGTAACCCGACTTGAAACAAAAATATCAATTTTCATCAAAAATTTAAAATTTTTCAAAACATTCAAAAACAAATTTTCTCAAAATTTTTGTTCAAACACAAAAATGTCAAAGGTTATATACCTTTGGATTGTAACCCGACTTGAAACAAAAATTTTCATCAAAAATTTAAAATTTTTCAAAACATTCAAAAACAAATTTTCTCAAAATTTTTGTTCAAACACAAAAATGTCAAAGGTATATACCTTTGGATTGTAACCCGACTTGAAACAAAAATATCAATTTTCATCAAAAATTTAAAATTTTTCAAAACATTCAAAAACAAATTTTCTCAAAATTTTTGTTCAAACACAAAAAAGGCAAAGGTATATACCTTTGGATTGTAACCCGACTTGAAACAAAAATTTTCATCAAAAATTTAAAATTTTTCAAAACATTCAAAAACAAATTTTCTCAAAATTTTTGTTCAAACACAAAAATGTCAAAGGACCTTTGGATTGTAACCCGACTTGAAACAAAAATTTTCATCAAAAATTTAAAATTTTTCAAAACATTCAAAAACAAATTTTCTCAAAATTTTCAAAATTTTTGTTCAAACACAAAAATGTCAAAGGTATATACCTTTGGATTGTAACCCGACTTGAAACAAAAATTTTCATCAAAAATTTAAAATTTTTCAAAACATTCAAAAACAAATTTTCTCAAAATTTTCAAAATTTTTGTTCAAACACAAAAATGTCAAAGGTATATTACCTTTGGATTGTAACCCGACTTGAAACAAAAATTTTCATCAAAAATTTAAAATTTTTCAAAACATTCAAAAACAAATTTTCTCAAAATTTTCAAAATTTTTGTTCAAACACAAAAATGTCAAAGGACCTTTGGATTGTAACCCGACTTGAAACAAAAATTTTCATCAAAAATTTAAAATTTTTCAAAACATTCAAAAACAAATTTTCTCAAAATTTTCAAAATTTTTGTTCAAACACAAAAATGTCAAAGGACCTTTGGTTTGTAACCCGACTTGAAACAAAAATTTTCATCAAAAATTTAAAATTTTTCAAAACATTCAAAAACAAATTTTCTCAAAATTTTTGTTCAAACACAAAAATGTCAAAGGTATATACCTTTGGATTGTAACCCGACTTGAAACAAAAATATCAATTTTCATCAAAAATTTAAAATTTTTCAAAACATTCAAAAACAAATTTTCTCAAAATTTTTGTTCAAACACAAAAAAGGCAAAGGTATATACCTTTGGATTGTAACCCGACTTGAAACAAAAATTTTCATCAAAAATTTAAAATTTTTCAAAACATTCAAAAACAAATTTTCTCAAAATTTTTGTTCAAACACAAAAATGTCAAAGGTATATACCTTTGGATTGTAACCCGACTTGAAACAAAAATATCAATTTTCATCAAAAATTTAAAATTTTTCAAAACATTCAAAAACAAATTTTCTCAAAATTTTTGTTCAAACACAAAAATGTCAAAGGTTATATACCTTTGGATTGTAACCCGACTTGAAACAAAAATTTTCATCAAAAATTTAAAATTTTTCAAAACATTCAAAAACAAATTTTCTCAAAATTTTCAAAATTTTTGTTTAAACACAAAAATGTCAAAGGTATATACCTTTGGTTTGTAACCCGACTTGAAACAAAAATTTTCATCAAAAATTTAAAATTTTTCAAAACATTCAAAAACAAATTTTCTCAAAATTTTCAAAATTTTAGTTCAAACACAAAAATGTCAAAGGTATATATATACCTTTGGTTTGTAACCCGACTTGAAACAAAAATTTTCATCAAAAATTTAAAATTTTTCAAA
The DNA here is from genome assembly GCA_963932245.1 of Tachinus rufipes. Classification (NCBI taxonomy): domain Eukaryota; kingdom Metazoa; phylum Arthropoda; class Insecta; order Coleoptera; family Staphylinidae; genus Tachinus; species Tachinus rufipes. Next base: position 37,856 of record CAWVQR010000061.1, read on the forward strand.
ACATTCAAAAACAAATTTTCTCAAAATTTTTGTTCAAACACAAAAATGTCAAAGGATATACCTTTGGATTGTAACCCGACTTGAAACAAAAATTTTCATCAAAAATTTAAAATTTTTCAAAACATTCAAAAACAAATTTTCTCAAAATTTTTGTTCAAACACAAAAATGTCAAAGGTATATACCTTTGGTTTGTAACCCGACTTGAAACAAAAATTTTCATCAAAAATTTAAAATTTTTCAAAACATTCAAAAACAAATTTTCTCAAAATTTTCAAAATTTTTGTTCAAACACAAAAATGTCAAAGGTATATTACCTTTGGATTGTAACCCGACTTGAAACAAAAATTTTCATCAAAAATTTAAAATTTTTCAAAACATTCAAAAACAAATTTTCTCAAAATTTTCAAAATTTTTGTTCAAACACAAAAATGTCAAAGGACCTTTGGATTGTAACCCGACTTGAAACAAAAATTTTCATCAAAAATTTAAAATTTTTCAAAACATTCAAAAACAAATTTTCTCAAAATTTTCAAAATTTTTGTTCAAACACAAAAATGTCAAAGGTATATACCTTTGGTTTGTAACCCGACTTGAAACAAAAATTTTCATCAAAAATTTAAAATTTTTCAAAACATTCAAAAACAAATTTTCTCAAAATTTTTGTTCAAACACAAAAAAGGCAAAGGTATATACCTTTGGATTGTAACCCGACTTGAAACAAAAATTTTCATCAAAAATTTAAAATTTTTCAAAACATTCAAAAACAAATTTTCTCAAAATTTTTGTTCAAACACAAAAATGTCAAAGGTATATACCTTTGGATTGTAACCCGACTTGAAACAAAAATATCAATTTTCATCAAAAATTTAAAATTTTTCAAAACATTCAAAAACAAATTTTCTCAAAATTTTTGTTCAAACACAAAAATGTCAAAGGTTATATACCTTTGGATTGTAACCCGACTTGAAACAAAAATTTTCATCAAAAATTTAAAATTTTTCAAAACATTCAAAAACAAATTTTCTCAAAATTTTTGTTCAAACACAAAAATGTCAAAGGTATATACCTTTGGATTGTAACCCGACTTGAAACAAAAATATCAATTTTCATCAAAAATTTAAAATTTTTCAAAACATTCAAAAACAAATTTTCTCAAAATTTTTGTTCAAACACAAAAAAGGCAAAGGTATATACCTTTGGATTGTAACCCGACTTGAAACAAAAATTTTCATCAAAAATTTAAAATTTTTCAAAACATTCAAAAACAAATTTTCTCAAAATTTTTGTTCAAACACAAAAATGTCAAAGGACCTTTGGATTGTAACCCGACTTGAAACAAAAATTTTCATCAAAAATTTAAAATTTTTCAAAACATTCAAAAACAAATTTTCTCAAAATTTTCAAAATTTTTGTTCAAACACAAAAATGTCAAAGGTATATACCTTTGGATTGTAACCCGACTTGAAACAAAAATTTTCATCAAAAATTTAAAATTTTTCAAAACATTCAAAAACAAATTTTCTCAAAATTTTCAAAATTTTTGTTCAAACACAAAAATGTCAAAGGTATATTACCTTTGGATTGTAACCCGACTTGAAACAAAAATTTTCATCAAAAATTTAAAATTTTTCAAAACATTCAAAAACAAATTTTCTCAAAATTTTCAAAATTTTTGTTCAAACACAAAAATGTCAAAGGACCTTTGGATTGTAACCCGACTTGAAACAAAAATTTTCATCAAAAATTTAAAATTTTTCAAAACATTCAAAAACAAATTTTCTCAAAATTTTCAAAATTTTTGTTCAAACACAAAAATGTCAAAGGACCTTTGGTTTGTAACCCGACTTGAAACAAAAATTTTCATCAAAAATTTAAAATTTTTCAAAACATTCAAAAACAAATTTTCTCAAAATTTTTGTTCAAACACAAAAATGTCAAAGGTATATACCTTTGGATTGTAACCCGACTTGAAACAAAAATATCAATTTTCATCAAAAATTTAAAATTTTTCAAAACATTCAAAAACAAATTTTCTCAAAATTTTTGTTCAAACACAAAAAAGGCAAAGGTATATACCTTTGGATTGTAACCCGACTTGAAACAAAAATTTTCATCAAAAATTTAAAATTTTTCAAAACATTCAAAAACAAATTTTCTCAAAATTTTTGTTCAAACACAAAAATGTCAAAGGTATATACCTTTGGATTGTAACCCGACTTGAAACAAAAATATCAATTTTCATCAAAAATTTAAAATTTTTCAAAACATTCAAAAACAAATTTTCTCAAAATTTTTGTTCAAACACAAAAATGTCAAAGGTTATATACCTTTGGATTGTAACCCGACTTGAAACAAAAATTTTCATCAAAAATTTAAAATTTTTCAAAACATTCAAAAACAAATTTTCTCAAAATTTTCAAAATTTTTGTTTAAACACAAAAATGTCAAAGGTATATACCTTTGGTTTGTAACCCGACTTGAAACAAAAATTTTCATCAAAAATTTAAAATTTTTCAAAACATTCAAAAACAAATTTTCTCAAAATTTTCAAAATTTTAGTTCAAACACAAAAATGTCAAAGGTATATATATACCTTTGGTTTGTAACCCGACTTGAAACAAAAATTTTCATCAAAAATTTAAAATTTTTCAAAACATTCAAAAACAAATTTTCTCAAAATTTTTGTTCAAACACAAAAATGTCAAAGGATATACCTTTGGATTGTAACCCGACTTGAAACAAAAATTTTCATCAAAAATTTAAAATTTTTCAAAACATTCAAAAACAAATTTTCTCAAAATTTTTGTTCAAACACAAAAATGTCAAAGGTATATACCTTTGGTTTGTAACCCGACTTGAAACAAAAATTTTCATCAAAAATTTAAAATTTTTCAAAACATTCAAAAACAAATTTTCTCAAAATTTTCAAAATTTTTGTTCAAACACAAAAATGTCAAAGGTATATTACCTTTGGATTGTAACCCGACTTGAAACAAAAATTTTCATCAAAAATTTAAAATTTTTCAAAACATTCAAAAACAAATTTTCTCAAAATTTTCAAAATTTTTGTTCAAACACAAAAATGTCAAAGGTATATACCTTTGGATTGTAACCCGACTTGAAACAAAAATTTTCATCAAAAATTTAAAATTTTTCAAAACATTCAAAAACAAATTTTCTCAAAATTTTTGTTCAAACACAAAAATGTCAAAGGTATATACCTTTGAATTGTAACCCGACTTGAAACAAAAATATCAATTTTCATCAAAAATTTAAAATTTTTCAAAACATTCAAAAACAAATTTTCTCAAAATTTTTGTTCAAACACAAAAATGTCAAAGGTACCTTTGGATTGTAACCCGACTTGAAACAAAAATTTTCATCAAAAATTTAAAATTTTTCAAAACATTCAAAAACAAATTTTCTCAAAATTTTTGTTCAAACACAAAAATGTCAAAGGTATATACCTTTGGATTGTAACCCGACTTGAAACAAAAATTTTCATCAAAAATTTAAAATTTTTCAAAACATTCAAAAACAAATTTTCTCAAAATTTTTGTTCAAACACAAAAATGTCAAAGGATATACCTTTGGATTGTAACCCGACTTGAAACAAAAATTTTCATCAAAAATTTAAAATTTTTCAAAACATTCAAAAACAAATTTTCTCAAAATTTTTGTTCAAACACAAAAATGTCAAAGGTATATACCTTTGGATTGTAACCCGACTTGAAACAAAAATTTTCATCAAAAATTTAAAATTTTTCAAAACATTCAAAAACAAATTTTCTCAAAATTTTTGTTCAAACACAAAAATGTCAAAGGTATATACCTTTGGATTGTAACCCGACTTGAAACAAAAATTTTCATCAAAAATTTAAAATTTTTCAAAACATTCAAAAACAAATTTTCTCAAAATTTTTGTTCAAACACAAAAATGTCAAAGGTATATACCTTTGGATTGTAACCCGACTTGAAACAAAAATTTTCATCAAAAATTTAAAATTTTTCAAAACATTCAAAAACAAATTTTCTCAAAATTTTTGTTCAAACACAAAAATGTCAAAGGTATATACCTTTGGATTGTAACCCGACTTGAAACAAAAATTTTCATCAAAAATTTAAAATTTTTCAAAACATTCAAAAACAAATTTTCTCAAAATTTTTGTTCAAACACAAAAATGTCAAAGGATATACCTTTGGATTGTAACCCGACTTGAAACAAAAATTTTCATCAAAAATTTAAAATTTTTCAAAACATTCAAAAACAAATTTTCTCAAAATTTTTGTTCAAACACAAAAATGTCAAAGGTATATACCTTTGGTTTGTAACCCGACTTGAAACAAAAATTTTCATCAAAAATTTAAAATTTTTCAAAACATTCAAAAACAAATTTTCTCAAAATTTTCAAAATTTTTGTTCAAACACAAAAATGTCAAAGGTATATTACCTTTGGATTGTAACCCGACTTGAAACAAAAATTTTCATCAAAAATTTAAAATTTTTCAAAACATTCAAAAACAAATTTTCTCAAAATTTTCAAAATTTTTGTTCAAACACAAAAATGTCAAAGGACCTTTGGATTGTAACCCGACTTGAAACAAAAATTTTCATCAAAAATTTAAAATTTTTCAAAACATTCAAAAACAAATTTTCTCAAAATTTTCAAAATTTTTGTTCAAACACAAAAATGTCAAAGGTATATACCTTTGGTTTGTAACCCGACTTGAAACAAAAATTTTCATCAAAAATTTAAAATTTTTCAAAACATTCAAAAACAAATTTTCTCAAAATTTTTGTTCAAACACAAAAAAGGCAAAGGTATATACCTTTGGATTGTAACCCGACTTGAAACAAAAATTTTCATCAAAAATTTAAAATTTTTCAAAACATTCAAAAACAAATTTTCTCAAAATTTTTGTTCAAACACAAAAATGTCAAAGGTATATACCTTTGGATTGTAACCCGACTTGAAACAAAAATATCAATTTTCATCAAAAATTTAAAATTTTTCAAAACATTCAAAAACAAATTTTCTCAAAATTTTTGTTCAAACACAAAAATGTCAAAGGTTATATACCTTTGGATTGTAACCCGACTTGAAACAAAAATTTTCATCAAAAATTTAAAATTTTTCAAAACATTCAAAAACAAATTTTCTCAAAATTTTTGTTCAAACACAAAAATGTCAAAGGTATATACCTTTGGATTGTAACCCGACTTGAAACAAAAATATCAATTTTCATCAAAAATTTAAAATTTTTCAAAACATTCAAAAACAAATTTTCTCAAAATTTTTGTTCAAACACAAAAAAGGCAAAGGTATATACCTTTGGATTGTAACCCGACTTGAAACAAAAATTTTCATCAAAAATTTAAAATTTTTCAAAACATTCAAAAACAAATTTTCTCAAAATTTTTGTTCAAACACAAAAATGTCAAAGGACCTTTGGATTGTAACCCGACTTGAAACAAAAATTTTCATCAAAAATTTAAAATTTTTCAAAACATTCAAAAACAAATTTTCTCAAAATTTTTGTTCAAACACAAAAAAGGCAAAGGTATATACCTTTGGATTGTAACCCGACTTGAAACAAAAATTTTCATCAAAAATTTAAAATTTTTCAAAACATTCAAAAACAAATTTTCTCAAAATTTTTGTTCAAACACAAAAAAGGCAAAGGTATATACCTTTGGATTGTAACCCGACTTGAAACAAAAATTTTCATCAAAAATTTAAAATTTTTCAAAACATTCAAAAACAAATTTTCTCAAAATTTTCAAAATTTTTGTTTAAACACAAAAATGTCAAAGGTATATACCTTTGGTTTGTAACCCGACTTGAAACAAAAATTTTCATCAAAAATTTAAAATTTTTCAAAACATTCAAAAACAAATTTTCTCAAAATTTTCAAAATTTTAGTTCAAACACAAAAATGTCAAAGGTATATATATACCTTTGGTTTGTAACCCGACTTGAAACAAAAATTTTCATCAAAAATTTAAAATTTTTCAAAACATTCAAAAACAAATTTTCTCAAAATTTTTGTTCAAACACAAAAATGTCAAAGGATATACCTTTGGATTGTAACCCGACTTGAAACAAAAATTTTCATCAAAAATTTAAAATTTTTCAAAACATTCAAAAACAAATTTTCTCAAAATTTTTGTTCAAACACAAAAATGTCAAAGGTATATACCTTTGGTTTGTAACCCGACTTGAAACAAAAATTTTCATCAAAAATTTAAAATTTTTCAAAACATTCAAAAACAAATTTTCTCAAAATTTTCAAAATTTTTGTTCAAACACAAAAATGTCAAAGGTATATTACCTTTGGATTGTAACCCGACTTGAAACAAAAATTTTCATCAAAAATTTAAAATTTTTCAAAACATTCAAAAACAAATTTTCTCAAAATTTTCAAAATTTTTGTTCAAACACAAAAATGTCAAAGGTATATACCTTTGGATTGTAACCCGACTTGAAACAAAAATTTTCATCAAAAATTTAAAATTTTTCAAAACATTCAAAAACAAATTTTCTCAAAATTTTCAAAATTTTTGTTCAAACACAAAAATGTCAAAGGTATATACCTTTGGTTTGTAACCCGACTTGAAACAAAAATTTTCATCAAAAATTTAAAATTTTTCAAAACATTCAAAAACAAATTTTCTCAAAATTTTTGTTCAAACACAAAAATGTCAAAGGTATATACCTTTGGATTGTAACCCGACTTGAAACAAAAATTTTCATCAATTCAAAAACAAATTTTCTCAAAATTTTTGTTCAAACACAAAAATGTCAAAGGTATATACCTTTGGATTGTAACCCGACTTGAAACAAAAATTTTCATCAAAAATTTAAAATTTTTCAAAACATTCAAAAACAAATTTTCTCAAAATTTTCAAAATTTTTGTTCAAACACAAAAATGTCAAAGGTATATACCTTTGGATTGTAACCCGACTTGAAACAAAAATTTTCATCAAAAATTTAAAATTTTTCAAAACATTCAAAAACAAATTTTCTCAAAATTTTCAAAATTTTTGTTCAAACACAAAAATGTCAAAGGTATATACCTTTGGTTTGTAACCCGACTTGAAACAAAAATTTTCATCAAAAATTTAAAATTTTTCAAAACATTCAAAAACAAATTTTCTCAAAATTTTTGTTCAAACACAAAAATGTCAAAGGTATATACCTTTGGATTGTAACCCGACTTGAAACAAAAATTTTCATCAATTCAAAAACAAATTTTCTCAAAATTTTTGTTCAAACACAAAAATGTCAAAGGTATATACCTTTGGATTGTAACCCGACTTGAAACAAAAATTTTCATCAAAAATTTAAAATTTTTCAAAACATTCAAAAACAAATTTTCTCAAAATTTTTGTTCAAACACAAAAATGTCAAAGGTATATACCTTTGGATTGTAACCCGACTTGAAACAAAAATATCAATTTTCATCAAAAATTTAAAATTTTTCAAAACATTCAAAAACAAATTTTCTCAAAATTTTTGTTCAAACACAAAAATGTCAAAGGTATATACCTTTGGATTGTAACCCGACTTGAAACAAAAATTTTCATCAAAAATTTAAAATTTTTCAAAACATTCAAAAACAAATTTTCTCAAAATTTTTGTTCAAACACAAAAATGTCAAAGGTATATACCTTTGAATTGTAACCCGACTTGAAACAAAAATATCAATTTTCATCAAAAATTTAAAATTTTTCAAAACATTCAAAAACAAATTTTCTCAAAATTTTTGTTCAAACACAAAAATGTCAAAGGTACCTTTGGATTGTAACCCGACTTGAAACAAAAATTTTCATCAAAAATTTAAAATTTTTCAAAACATTCAAAAACAAATTTTCTCAAAATTTTTGTTCAAACACAAAAATGTCAAAGGTATATACCTTTGGATTGTAACCCGACTTGAAACAAAAATTTTCATCAAAAATTTAAAATTTTTCAGAACATTCAAAAACAAATTTTCTCAAAATTTTTGTTCAAACACAAAAATGTCAAAGGTATATACCTTTGGATTGTAACCCGACTTGAAACAAAAATTTTCATCAAAAATTTAAAATTTTTCAAAACATTCAAAAACAAATTTTCTCAAAATTTTTGTTCAAACACAAAAATGTCAAAGGATATACCTTTGGATTGTAACCCGACTTGAAACAAAAATTTTCATCAAAAATTTAAAATTTTTCAAAACATTCAAAAACAAATTTTCTCAAAATTTTTGTTCAAACACAAAAATGTCAAAGGTATATACCTTTGGATTGTAACCCGACTTGAAACAAAAATATCAATTTTCATCAAAAATTTAAAATTTTTCAAAACATTCAAAAACAAATTTTCTCAAAATTTTTGTTCAAACACAAAAATGTCAAAGGTATATACCTTTGGTTTGTAACCCGACTTGAAACAAAAATTTTCATCAAAAATTTAAAATTTTTCAAAACATTCAAAAACAAATTTTCTCAAAATTTTCAAAATTTTTGTTCAAACACAAAAATGTCAAAGGTATATTACCTTTGGATTGTAACCCGACTTGAAACAAAAATTTTCATCAAAAATTTAAAATTTTTCAAAACATTCAAAAACAAATTTTCTCAAAATTTTCAAAATTTTTGTTTAAACACAAAAATGTCAAAGGTATATACCTTTGGTTTGTAACCCGACTTGAAACAAAAATTTTCATCAAAAATTTAAAATTTTTCAAAACATTCAAAAACAAATTTTCTCAAAATTTTTGTTCAAACACAAAAATGTCAAAGGTATATACCTTTGGATTGTAACCCGACTTGAAACAAAAATATCAATTTTCATCAAAAATTTAAAATTTTTCAAAACATTCAAAAACAAATTTTCTCAAAATTTTTGTTCAAACACAAAAAAGGCAAAGGTATATACCTTTGGATTGTAACCCGACTTGAAACAAAAATTTTCATCAAAAATTTAAAATTTTTCAAAACATTCAAAAACAAATTTTCTCAAAATTTTTGTTCAAACACAAAAATGTCAAAGGTATATACCTTTGGATTGTAACCCGACTTGAAACAAAAATATCAATTTTCATCAAAAATTTAAAATTTTTCAAAACATTCAAAAACAAATTTTCTCAAAATTTTTGTTCAAACACAAAAATGTCAAAGGTTATATACCTTTGGATTGTAACCCGACTTGAAACAAAAATTTTCATCAAAAATTTAAAATTTTTCAAAACATTCAAAAACAAATTTTCTCAAAATTTTCAAAATTTTTGTTTAAACACAAAAATGTCAAAGGTATATACCTTTGGTTTGTAACCCGACTTGAAACAAAAATTTTCATCAAAAATTTAAAATTTTTCAAAACATTCAAAAACAAATTTTCTCAAAATTTTTGTTCAAACACAAAAATGTCAAAGGTATATACCTTTGGATTGTAACCCGACTTGAAACAAAAATTTTCATCAAAAATTTAAAATTTTTCAAAACATTCAAAAACAAATTTTCTCAAAATTTTCAAAATTTTTGTTCAAACACAAAAATGTCAAAGGTATATTACCTTTGGATTGTAACCCGACTTGAAACAAAAATTTTCATCAAAAATTTAAAATTTTTCAAAACATTCAAAAACAAATTTTCTCAAAATTTTCAAAATTTTTGTTCAAACACAAAAATGTCAAAGGTATATACCTTTGGATTGTAACCCGACTTGAAACAAAAATTTTCATCAAAAATTTAAAATTTTTCAAAACATTCAAAAACAAATTTTCTCAAAATTTTTGTTCAAACACAAAAATGTCAAAGGTATATACCTTTGAATTGTAACCCGACTTGAAACAAAAATATCAATTTTCATCAAAAATTTAAAATTTTTCAAAACATTCAAAAACAAATTTTCTCAAAATTTTTGTTCAAACACAAAAATGTCAAAGGTACCTTTGGATTGTAACCCGACTTGAAACAAAAATTTTCATCAAAAATTTAAAATTTTTCAAAACATTCAAAAACAAATTTTCTCAAAATTTTTGTTCAAACACAAAAATGTCAAAGGTATATACCTTTGGATTGTAACCCGACTTGAAACAAAAATTTTCATCAAAAATTTAAAATTTTTCAAAACATTCAAAAACAAATTTTCTCAAAATTTTTGTTCAAACACAAAAATGTCAAAGGTATATACCTTTGGATTGTAACCCGACTTGAAACAAAAATTTTCATCAAAAATTTAAAATTTTTCAAAACATTCAAAAACAAATTTTCTCAAAATTTTTGTTCAAACACAAAAATGTCAAAGGTATATACCTTTGGATTGTAACCCGACTTGAAACAAAAATATCAATTTTCATCAAAAATTTAAAATTTTTCAAAACATTCAAAAACAAATTTTCTCAAAATTTTCAAAATTTTTGTTCAAACACAAAAATGTCAAAGGTATATACCTTTGGATTGTAACCCGACTTGAAACAAAAATTTTCATCAAAAATTTAAAATTTTTCAAAACATTCAAAAACAAATTTTCTCAAAATTTTTGTTCAAACACAAAAATGTCAAAGGTATATACCTTTGAATTGTAACCCGACTTGAAACAAAAATATCAATTTTCATCAAAAATTTAAAATTTTTCAAAACATTCAAAAACAAATTTTCTCAAAATTTTTGTTCAAACACAAAAATGTCAAAGGTATATACCTTTGGATTGTAACCCGACTTGAAACAAAAATTTTCATCAAAAATTTAAAATTTTTCAAAACATTCAAAAACAAATTTTCTCAAAATTTTTGTTCAAACACAAAAATGTCAAAGGTATATACCTTTGGATTGTAACCCGACTTGAAACAAAAATTTTCATCAAAAATTTAAAATTTTTCAAAACATTCAAAAACAAATTTTCTCAAAATTTTTGTTCAAACACAAAAATGTCAAAGGTATATACCTTTGGATTGTAACCCGACTTGAAACAAAAATATCAATTTTCATCAAAAATTTAAAATTTTTCAAAACATTCAAAAACAAATTTTCTCAAAATTTTTGTTCAAACACAAAAATGTCAAAGGTATATACCTTTGGATTGTAACCCGACTTGAAACAAAAATTTTCATCAAAAATTTAAAATTTTTCAAAACATTCAAAAACAAATTTTCTCAAAATTTTTGTTCAAACACAAAAATGTCAAAGGTATATACCTTTGGATTGTAACCCGACTTGAAACAAAAATATCAATTTTCATCAAAAATTTAAAATTTTTCAAAACATTCAAAAACAAATTTTCTCAAAATTTTTGTTCAAACACAAAAATGTCAAAGGTATATACCTTTGGATTGTAACCCGACTTGAAACAAAAATTTTCATCAAAAATTTAAAATTTTTCAAAACATTCAAAAACAAATTTTCTCAAAATTTTTGTTCAAACACAAAAATGTCAAAGGTATATACCTTTGGATTGTAACCCGACTTGAAACAAAAATATCAATTTTCATCAAAAATTTAAAATTTTTCAAAACATTCAAAAACAAATTTTCTCAAAATTTTCAAAATTTTTGTTCAAACACAAAAATGTCAAAGGTATATACCTTTGGATTGTAACCCGACTTGAAACAAAAATTTTCATCAAAAATTTAAAATTTTTCAAAACATTCAAAAACAAATTTTCTCAAAATTTTTGTTCAAACACAAAAATGTCAAAGGTATATACCTTTGAATTGTAACCCGACTTGAAACAAAAATATCAATTTTCATCAAAAATTTAAAATTTTTCAAAACATTCAAAAACAAATTTTCTCAAAATTTTTGTTCAAACACAAAAATGTCAAAGGTACCTTTGGATTGTAACCCGACTTGAAACAAAAATTTTCATCAAAAATTTAAAATTTTTCAAAACATTCAAAAACAAATTTTCTCAAAATTTTTGTTCAAACACAAAAATGTCAAAGGATATACCTTTGGATTGTAACCCGACTTGAAACAAAAATTTTCATCAAAAATTTAAAATTTTTCAAAACATTCAAAAACAAATTTTCTCAAAATTTTTGTTCAAACACAAAAATGTCAAAGGTATATACCTTTGAATTGTAACCCGACTTGAAACAAAAATATCAATTTTCATCAAAAATTTAAAATTTTTCAAAACATTCAAAAACAAATTTTCTCAAAATTTTTGTTCAAACACAAAAATGTCAAAGGTACCTTTGGATTGTAACCCGACTTGAAACAAAAATTTTCATCAAAAATTTAAAATTTTTCAAAACATTCAAAAACAAATTTTCTCAAAATTTTTGTTCAAACACAAAAATGTCAAAGGATATACCTTTGGATTGTAACCCGACTTGAAACAAAAATTTTCATCAAAAATTTAAAATTTTTCAAAACATTCAAAAACAAATTTTCTCAAAATTTTTGTTCAAACACAAAAATGTCAAAGGTATATACCTTTGGATTGTAACCCGACTTGAAACAAAAATATCAATTTTCATCAAAAATTTAAAATTTTTCAAAACATTCAAAAACAAATTTTCTCAAAATTTTTGTTCAAACACAAAAATGTCAAAGGTATATACCTTTGGTTTGTAACCCGACTTGAAACAAAAATTTTCATCAAAAATTTAAAATTTTTCAAAACATTCAAAAACAAATTTTCTCAAAATTTTCAAAATTTTTGTTCAAACACAAAAATGTCAAAGGTATATTACCTTTGGATTGTAACCCGACTTGAAACAAAAATTTTCATCAAAAATTTAAAATTTTTCAAAACATTCAAAAACAAATTTTCTCAAAATTTTCAAAATTTTTGTTCAAACACAAAAATGTCAAAGGTATATACCTTTGGATTGTAACCCGACTTGAAACAAAAATTTTCATCAAAAATTTAAAATTTTTCAAAACATTCAAAAACAAATTTTCTCAAAATTTTCAAAATTTTTGTTCAAACACAAAAATGTCAAAGGTATATACCTTTGGTTTGTAACCCGACTTGAAACAAAAATTTTCATCAAAAATTTAAAATTTTTCAAAACATTCAAAAACAAATTTTCTCAAAATTTTTGTTCAAACACAAAAATGTCAAAGGTATATACCTTTGGATTGTAACCCGACTTGAAACAAAAATATCAATTTTCATCAAAAATTTAAAATTTTTCAAAACATTCAAAAACAAATTTTCTCAAAATTTTTGTTCAAACACAAAAATGTCAAAGGTATATACCTTTGGATTGTAACCCGACTTGAAACAAAAATTTTCATCAAAAATTTAAAATTTTTCAAAACATTCAAAAACAAATTTTCTCAAAATTTTCAAAATTTTTGTTCAAACACAAAAATGTCAAAGGTATATACCTTTGGATTGTAACCCGACTTAAAACAAAAATTTTCATCAAAAATTTAAAATTTTTCAAAACATTCAAAAACAAATTTTCTCAAAATTTTTGTTCAAACACAAAAATGTCAAAGGTATATACCTTTGGATTGTAACCCGACTTGAAACAAAAATTTTCATCAAAAATTTAAAATTTTTCAAAACATTCAAAAACAAATTTTCTCAAAATTTTTGTTCAAACACAAAAATGTCAAAGGTATATCCTTTGGATTGTAACCCGACTTGAAACAAAAATTTTCATCAAAAATTTAAAATTTTTCAAAACATTCAAAAACAAATTTTCTCAAAATTTTTGTTCAAACACAAAAATGTCAAAGGTATATACCTTTGGATTGTAACCCGACTTGAAACAAAAATTTTCATCAAAAATTTAAAATTTTTCAAAACATTCAAAAACAAATTTTCTCAAAATTTTTGTTCAAACACAAAAATGTCAAAGGTATATACCTTTGGATTGTAACCCGACTTGAAACAAAAATTTTCATCAAAAATTTAAAATTTTTCAAAACATTCAAAAACAAATTTTCTCAAAATTTTTGTTCAAACACAAAAATGTCAAAGGTATATACCTTTGGATTGTAACCCGACTTGAAACAAAAATTTTCATCAAAAATTTAAAATTTTTCAAAACATTCAAAAACAAATTTTCTCAAAATTTTTGTTCAAACACAAAAATGTCAAAGGTATATACCTTTGGATTGTAACCCGACTTGAAACAAAAATTTTCATCAAAAATTTAAAAATTTTCAAAACATTCAAAAACAAATTTTCTCAAAATTTTTGTTCAAACACAAAAATGTCAAAGGTATATACCTTTGGATTGTAACCCGACTTGAAACAAAAATTTTCATCAAAAATTTAAAATTTTTCAAAACATTCAAAAACAAATTTTCTCAAAATTTTTGTTCAAACACAAAAATGTCAAAGGTATATATACCTTTGGATTGTAACCCGACTTGAAACAAAAATTTTCATCAAAAATTTAAAATTTTTCAAAACATTCAAAAACAAATTTTCTCAAAATTTTTGTTCAAACACAAAAATGTCAAAGGTACAAAACAAATTTTCTCAAAATTTTTGTTCAAACACAAAAATGTCAAAGGTATATACCTTTGGATTGTAACCCGACTTGAAACAAAAATTTTCATCAAAAATTTAAAATTTTTCAAAACATTCAAAAACAAATTTTCTCAAAATTTTTGTTCAAACACAAAAATGTCAAAGGTACAAAACAAATTTTCTCAAAATTTTTGTTCAAACACAAAAATGTCAAAGGTATATACCTTTGGATTGTAACCCGACTTGAAACAAAAATTTTCATCAAAAATTTAAAATTTTTCAAAACATTCAAAAACAAATTTTCTCAAAATTTTTGTTCAAACACAAAAATGTCAAAGGTATATACCTTTGGATTGTAACCCGACTTGAAACAAAAATATCAATTTTCATCAAAAATTTAAAATTTTTCAAAACATTCAAAAACAAATTTTTTCAAAATTTTTGTTCAAACACAAAAATGTCAAAGGTATATACCTTTGGATTGTAACCCGACTTGAAACAAAAATTTTCATCAAAAATTTAAAATTTTTCAAAACATTCAAAAACAAATTTTCTCAAAATTTTTGTTCAAACACAAAAATGTCAAAGGTACAAAACAAATTTTCTCAAAATTTTTGTTCAAACACAAAAATGTCAAAGGTATATACCTTTGGATTGTAACCCGACTTGAAACAAAAATATCAATTTTCATCAAAAATTTAAAATTTTTCAAAACATTCAAAAACAAATTTTCTCAAAATTTTTGTTCAAACACAAAAATGTCAAAGGTACAAAACAAATTTTCTCAAAATTTTTGTTCAAACACAAAAATGTCAAAGGTATATACCTTTGGATTGTAACCCGACTTGAAACAAAAATATCAATTTTCATCAAAAATTTAAAATTTTTCAAAACATTCAAAATCAAATTTTCTCAAAATTTTTGTTCAAACACAAAAATGTCAAAGGTACAAAACAAATTTTCTCAAAATTTTTGTTCAAACACAAAAATGTCAAAGGTATATACCTTTGGATTGTAACCCGACTTGAAACAAAAATATCAATTTTCATCAAAAATTTAAAATTTTTCAAAACATTCAAAAACAAATTTTCTCAAAATTTTTGTTCAAACACAAAAATGTCAAAGGTACAAAACAAATTTTCTCAAAATTTTTGTTCAAACACAAAAATGTCAAAGGTATATACCTTTGGATTGTAACCCGACTTGAAACAAAAATATCAATTTTCATCAAAAATTTAAAATTTTTCAAAACATTCAAAAACAAATTTTCTCAAAATATTTGTTCAAACACAAAAATGTCAAAGGTATATACCTTTGGATTGTAACCCGACTTGAAACAAAAATTTTCATCAAAAATTTTAAATTTTTCAAAACATTCAAAAACAAATTTTCTCAAAATTTTTGTTCAAACACAAAAATGTCAAAGGTATATATATACCTTTGAATTGTAACCCGACTTGAAACAAAAATTTTCATCAAAAATTTAAAAATTTTCAAAACATTCAAAAACAAATTTTCTCAAAATTTTTGTTCAAACACAAAAATGTCAAAGGTATATACCTTTGGATTGTAACCCGACTTGAAACAAAAATTTTCATCAAAAATTTAAAATTTTTCAAAACATTCAAAAACAAATTTTCTCAAAATTTTTGTTCAAACACAAAAATGTCAAAGGTATATACCTTTGGATTGTAACCCGACTTGAAACAAAAATTTTCATCAAAAATTTAAAATTTTTCAAAACATTCAAAAACAAATTTTCTCAAAATTTTTGTTCAAACACAAAAATGTCAAAGGTATATACCTTTGGATTGTAACCCGACTTGAAACAAAAATATCAATTTTCATCAAAAATTTAAAATTTTTCAAAACATTCAAAAACAAATTTTCTCAAAATTTTTGTTCAAACACAAAAATGTCAAAGGTATATACCTTTGGATTGTAACCCGACTTGAAACAAAAATATCAATTTTCATCAAAAATTTAAAATTTTTCAAAACATTCAAAAACAAATTTTCTCAAAATTTTTGTTCAAACACAAAAATGTCAAAGGTATATACCTTTGGATTGTAACCCGACTTGAAACAAAAATTTTCATCAAAAATTTAAAATTTTTCAAAACATTCAAAAACAAATTTTCTTAAAATTTTTGTTCAAACACAAAAATGTCAAAGGTATATACCTTTGGATTGTAACCCGACTTGAAACAAAAATTTTCATCAAAAATTTAAAATTTTTCAAAACATTCAAAAACAAATTTTCTCAAAATTTTTGTTCAAACACAAAAATGTCAAAGGTATATACCTTTGGATTGTAACCCGACTTGAAACAAAAATTTTCATCAAAAATTTAAAATTTTTCAAAACATTCAAAAACAAATTTTCTCAAAATTTTTGTTCAAACACAAAAATGTCAAAGGTATATACCTTTGGATTGTAACCCGACTTGAAACAAAAATATCAATTTTCATCAAAAATTTAAAATTTTTCAAAACATTCAAAAACAAATTTTCTCAAAATTTTTGTTCAAACACAAAAATGTCAAAGGTATATACCTTTGGATTGTAACCCGACTTGAAACAAAAATTTTCATCAAAAATTTAAAAATTTTCAAAACATTCAAAAACAAATTTTCTCAAAATTTTTGTTCAAACACAAAAATGTCAAAGGTATATACCTTTGGATTGTAACCCGACTTGAAACAAAAATTTTCATCAAAAATTTAAAATTTTTCAAAACATTCAAAAACAAATTTTCTCAAAATTTTCAAAATTTTTGTTCAAACACAAAAATGTCAAAGGTATATACCTTTGGATTGTAACCCGACTTGAAACAAAAATTTTCATCAAAAATTTAAAATTTTTCAAAACATTCAAAAACAAATTTTCTCAAAATTTTCAAAATTTTTGTTCAAACACAAAAATGTCAAAGGTATATACCTTTGGATTGTAACCCGACTTGAAACAAAAATTTTCATCAAAAATTTAAAATTTTTCAAAACATTCAAAAACAAATTTTCTCAAAATTTTTGTTCAAACACAAAAATGTCAAAGGTATATACCTTTGGATTGTAACCCGACTTGAAACAAAAATTTTCATCAAAAATTTAAAATTTTTCAAAACATTCAAAAACAAATTTTCTCAAAATTTTCAAAATTTTTGTTCAAACACAAAAATGTCAAAGGTATATACCTTTGGATTGTAACCCGACTTGAAACAAAAATTTTCATCAAAAATTTAAAATTTTTCAAAACATTCAAAAACAAATTTTCTCAAAATTTTTGTTCAAACACAAAAATGTCAAAGGTATATACCTTTGGATTGTAACCCGACTTGAAACAAAAATTTTCATCAAAAATTTAAAATTTTTCAAAACATTCAAAAACAAATTTTCTCAAAATTTTTGTTCAAACACAAAAATGTCAAAGGTATATATATACCTTTGGTTTGTAACCCGACTTGAAACAAAAATTTTCATCAAAAATTTAAAATTTTTCAAAACATTCAAAAACAAATTTTCTCAAAATTTTCAAAATTTTTGTTCAAACACAAAAATGTCAAAGGTATATACCTTTGGATTGTAACCCGACTTGAAACAAAAATTTTCATCAAAAATTTAAAATTTTTCAAAACATTCAAAAACAAATTTTCTCAAAATTTTCAAAATTTTTGTTCAAACACAAAAATGTCAAAGGTATATACCTTTGGATTGTAACCCGACTTGAAACAAAAATTTTCATCAAAAATTTAAAATTTTTCAAAACATTCAAAAACAAATTTTCTCAAAATTTTCAAAATTTTTGTTCAAACACAAAAATGTCAAAGGTATATACCTTTGGATTGTAACCCGACTTGAAACAAAAATTTTCATCAAAAATTTAAAATTTTTCAAAACATTCAAAAACAAATTTTCTCAAAATTTTCAAAATTTTTGTTCAAACACAAAAATGTCAAAGGTTTATACCTTTGGATTGTAACCCGACTTGAAACAAAAATTTTCATCAAAAATTTAAAATTTTTCAAAACATTCAAAAACAAATTTTCTCAATATTTTCAAAATTTTTGTTCAAACACAAAAATGTCAAAGGTATATATATACCTTTGGTTTGTAACCCGACTTGAAACAAAAATTTTCATCAAAAATTTAAAAATTTTCAAAACATTCAAAAACAAATTTTCTCAAAATTTTCAAAATTTTTGTTCAAACACAAAAATGTCAAAGGTATATACCTTTGGATTGTAACCCGACTTGAAACAAAAATTTTCATCAAAAATTTAAAATTTTTCAAAACATTCAAAAACAAATTTTCTCAAAATTTTCAAAATTTTTGTTCAAACACAAAAATGTCAAAGGTATATACCTTTGGATTGTAACCCGACTTGAAACAAAAATTTTCATCAAAAATTTAAAATTTTTCAAAACATTCAAAAACAAATTTTCTCAAAATTTTCAAAATTTTTGTTCAAACACAAAAATGTCAAAGGTATATACCTTTGGATTGTAACCCGACTTGAAACAAAAATTTTCATCAAAAATTTAAAATTTTTCAAAACATTCAAAAACAAATTTTCTCAAAATTTTCAAAATTTTTGTTTAAACACAAAAATGTCAAAGGTATATACCTTTGGTTTGTAACCCGACTTGAAACAAAAATTTTCATCAAAAATTTAAAATTTTTCAAAACATTCAAAAACAAATTTTCTCAAAATTTTTGTTCAAACACAAAAATGTCAAAGGTATATACCTTTGGATTGTAACCCGACTTGAAACAAAAATATCAATTTTCATCAAAAATTTAAAATTTTTCAAAACATTCAAAAACAAATTTTCTCAAAATTTTTGTTCAAACACAAAAATGTCAAAGGTTATATACCTTTGGATTGTAACCCGACTTGAAACAAAAATTTTCATCAAAAATTTAAAATTTTTCAAAACATTCAAAAACAAATTTTCTCAAAATTTTTGTTCAAACACAAAAATGTCAAAGGTATATACCTTTGGATTGTAACCCGACTTGAAACAAAAATTTTCATCAAAAATTTAAAATTTTTCAAAACATTCAAAAACAAATTTTCTCAAAATTTTCAAAATTTTTGTTCAAACACAAAAATGTCAAAGGTATATACCTTTGGATTGTAACCCGACTTGAAACAAAAATTTTCATCAAAAATTTAAAATTTTTCAAAACATTCAAAAACAAATTTTCTCAAAATTTTTGTTCAAACACAAAAATGTCAAAGGTATATACCTTTGGATTGTAACCCGACTTGAAACAAAAATTTACATCAAAAATTTAAAATTTTTCAAAACATTCAAAAACAAATTTTCTCAAAATTTTTGTTCAAACACAAAAATGTCAAAGGTATATACCTTTGGATTGTAACCCGACTTGAAACAAAAATATCAATTTTCATCAAAAATTTAAAATTTTTCAAAACATTCAAAAACAAATTTTCTCAAAATTTTCAAAATTTTTGTTCAAACACAAAAATGTCAAAGGTATATACCTTTGGATTGTAACCCGACTTGAAACAAAAATTTTCATCAAAAATTTAAAATTTTTCAAAACATTCAAAAACAAATTTTCTCAAAATTTTCAAAATTTTTGTTCAAACACAAAAATGTCAAAGGTATATACCTTTGGATTGTAACCCGACTTGAAACAAAAATTTTCATCAAAAATTTAAAATTTTTCAAAACATTCAAAAACAAATTTTCTCAAAATTTTAGTTCAAACACAAAAATGTCAAAGGTATATACCTTTGGATTGTAACCCGACTTGAAACAAAAATTTTCATCAAAAATTTAAAATTTTTCAAAACATTCAAAAACAAATTTTCTCAAAATTTTCAAAATTTTTGTTCAAACACAAAAATGTCAAAGGTATATACCTTTGGTTTGTAACCCGACTTGAAACAAAAATTTTCATCAAAAATTTAAAATTTTTCAAAACATTCAAAAACAAATTTTCTCAAAATTTTTGTTCAAACACAAAAATGTCAAAGGTATATACCTTTGGATTGTAACCCGACTTGAAACAAAAATTTTCATCAAAAATTTAAAATTTTTCAAAACATTCAAAAACAAATTTTCTCAAAATTTTTGTTCAAACACAAAAATGTCAAAGGTATATACCTTTGGATTGTAACCCGACTTGAAACAAAAATTTTCATCAAAAATTTTAAATTTTTCAAAACATTCAAAAACAAATTTTCTCAAAATTTTTGTTCAAACACAAAAATGTCAAAGGTATATACCTTTGGATTGTAACCCGACTTGAAACAAAAATTTTCATCAAAAATTTAAAATTTTTCAAAACATTCAAAAACAAATTTTCTCAAAATTTTCAAAATTTTTGTTCAAACACAAAAATGTCAAAGGTATATACCTTTGGTTTGTAACCCGACTTGAAACAAAAATTTTCATCAAAAATTTAAAATTTTTCAAAACATTCAAAAACAAATTTTCTCAAAATTTTTGTTCAAACACAAAAATGTCAAAGGTATATACCTTTGGATTGTAACCCGACTTGAAACAAAAATTTTCATCAAAAATTTAAAATTTTCAAAACATTCAAAAACAAATTTTCTCAAAATTTTTGTTCAAACACAAAAATGTCAAAGGTATATACCTTTGGTTTGTAACCCGACTTGAAACAAAAATTTTCATCAAAAATTTAAAATTTTCAAAACATTCAAAAACAAATTTTCTCAAAATTTTTGTTCAAACACAAAAATGTCAAAGGTATATACCTTTGGATTGTAACCCGACTTGAAACAAAAATTTTCATCAAAAATTTAAAATTTTTCAAAACATTCAAAAACAAATTTTCTCAAAATTTTCAAAATTTTTGTTCAAACACAAAAATGTCAAAGGTATATATATACCTTTGGTTTGTAACCCGACTTGAAACAAAAATTTTCATCAAAAATTTAAAATTTTTCAAAACATTCAAAAACAAATTTTCTCAAAATTTTTGTTCAAACACAAAAATGTCAAAGGTATATACCTTTGGATTGTAACCCGACTTGAAACAAAAATTTTCATCAAAAATTTAAAATTTTTCAAAACATTCAAAAACAAATTTTCTCAAAATTTTCAAAATTTTTGTTCAAACACAAAAATGTCAAAGGTATATACCTTTGGATTGTAACCCGACTTGAAACAAAAATTTTCATCAAAAATTTAAAATTTTTCAAAACATTCAAAAACAAATTTTCTCAAAATTTTCAAAATTTTTGTTCAAACACAAAAATGTCAAAGGTATATACCTTTGGTTTGTAACCCGACTTGAAACAAAAATTTTCATCAAAAATTTAAAATTTTTCAAAACATTCAAAAACAAATTTTCTCAAAATTTTTGTTCAAACACAAAAATGTCAAAGGTATATTACCTTTGGATTGTAACCCGACTTGAAACAAAAATTTTCATCAAAAATTTAAAATTTTTCAAAACATTCAAAAACAAATTTTCTCAAAATTTTCAAAATTTTTGTTCAAACACAAAAATGTCAAAGGTATATTACCTTTGGATTGTAACCCGACTTGAAACAAAAATTTTCATCAAAAATTTAAAATTTTTCAAAACATTCAAAAACAAATTTTCTCAAAATTTTTGTTCAAACACAAAAATGTCAAAGGTATATACCTTTGGATTGTAACCCGACTTGAAACAAAAATTTTCATCAAAAATTTAAAATTTTTCAAAACATTCAAAAACAAATTTTCTCAAAATTTTTGTTCAAACACAAAAATGTCAAAGGTATATATATACCTTTGGATTGTAACCCGACTTGAAACAAAAATTTTCATCAAAAATTTTAAATTTTTCAAAACATTCAAAAACAAATTTTCTCAAAATTTTTGTTCAAACATAAAAATGTCAAAGGTAAAAATTTCAAATATTTGGTCGAAACACAAAAAATTTCAAAAGTTTCCTTAAACAAAAAAAAAATATTTTTTAAATTTTTTGTCAAAACAAAAAAATCCAAAGGTATATACCTTTCGATTGCAACCTGACTAACAAAAAATTTCAAATATTTGGTCGAAACACAAAAAATTTCAATTTTTTTCAAAAGGTTCAAAAGACAAAAAAAATATATTTTTTCAATATTCATCAACAATCTTTAATAAGCAATTAAAA
>CAWVQR010000062.1:10000-15000 GCA_963932245.1 Tachinus rufipes
CCTCTGTGGGTAAGTGGCCCCGTTCAAGAAGGACTTGGACTCGCCCCGCGACGCCGGGTTAACGGATCCTCCCAAACACTACACCTCGCTCGTGCCCGTCGATCGGACAGTGCGATTCAGTGCTGGGCAGGTCCCTGTTCACTCGCCGCTACTAAGGGAATCCTTGTTAGTTTTTCTTCCGCCGCTAAGTAATATGCTTAAATTTAGCGGGTAGTCTGCCATGAACTGAGGTCAAACGAGAAAATTTTTGGTTGCCGCTCTCCGTGCACCGGACCGGCGGTCGCGCGCGCTCAGGATCAGTCGTCCGGCGGCGGATCGTTTGTGACGACCACACCAGGACACGGCGATCCGTCGCTTGCGCTACCGTCGGACGGGACGGTCTTTGGTCGAGCGGCGGCGTCGTGCTGCGCCTGCTTTGTGCCGGCGCGGCAAAGCCCTCGGGCTCCGCCGCACCGGACAAACTGCGTTTGAGCGATGCGCACGTGGCGCGTCACTGAAACAGGCGTCTGTTGACGACCCTCAGTCAAGACAGGTCCAGGAATGATATCCCAGGACCGCAATATGCGTTCAAACTGTCGATGTTCATGTGTCCTGCAGTTCACATTTTATCGCGCGCTTTGCGGCGTTCTTCATCGACCCACGAGCCAAGTGATCCACCGTTCAGGGTAATCTGTTTTGGATTTGCGGCGTTCATCGAAATGAATCGGGGCAACGCCTTGGGCCCCTCGAGCGACATGGGCGTTTTCGATTTCGGACGAATCGACAATTTACGTTGTTGCTTTCGTGCATGGATTGCGCCTCCGCCGACGCCGTCTCGGAGTTTGACGACGTCGTCGTCTCCGGACACGGCGGGCGAAAGACGCGCACGTGTTTCGAGCCACGGCGCAGTGCTTTGAAAACCGGATAAAGGAAAATGCGCGCGAGGGCCGGTCAGGCGGCGCACAAAGCGCCGCGAGAGAGAAACCCCCGGACATTCCGGTACCGCGGCCCGAAAACTACAAACACACACCGCGCGCGCGGACCTCTCCGCCATCCCGCCAGCACACAGCTGTAAGCGAGAAGGAAAGGAGAGACCGCAGCGCGCGGCCGGACTACGCACTCAGCGTGTTCCCTCTAAAAACGAGAACGCGAACCTACCCACGGTGCGGGAGGTGGCACGGATTCGTTAATGATCCTTCCGCAGGTTCACCTACGGAAACCTTGTTACGACTTTTACTTCCTCTAAACGATCAAGTTTGGTCATCTTCCCAGCAACATCGGCGACGTCGAGACGCCGCCGCGTACCGGTCCGAAGACCTCACTAAATCGTTCAATCGGTAGTAGCGACGGGCGGTGTGTACAAAGGGCAGGGACGTAATCAACGCGAGCTTATGACTCGCGCTTACTGGGAATTCCTCGTTCATGGGGAACAATTGCAAGCCCCAATCCCTAGCACGAAGGAGGTTCAGCGGGTTACCCGGGCCGTTCGGCCAGGGAGGACACGCTGATTCCTTCAGTGTAGCGCGCGTGCGGCCCAGAACATCTAAGGGCATCACAGACCTGTTATTGCTCAATCTCGTGCGGCTGGGAGCCGCCTGTCCCTCTAAGAAGAATTGATTGTACGCCGACAGTAAAAATCGCGCGCGGCCACCCGACCCGAAAGCCGAGGACCGGCGGACCTTTGAGATGTCGAAAGGTACGCCTAGTTAGCAGGCTAGAGTCTCGTTCGTTATCGGAATTAACCTGACAGATCGCTCCACCAACTAAGAACGGCCATGCACCACCACCCACTGAATCAAGAAAGAGCTCTCAATCTGTCAATCCTTCCAGTGTCTGGGCCTGGTGAGGTTTCCCGTGTTGAGTCAAATTAAGCCGCAGGCTCCACTCCTGGTGGTGCCCTTCCGTCAATTCCTTTAAGTTTCAGCTTTGCAACCATACTTCCCCCGGAACCCAAAAACTTTGGTTTCCCGGAAGCTGCCCGTCAAGTCATCGGAGGAACGTTGACGGATCGCTGGTTGGCATCGTTTATGGTTAGAACTAGGGCGGTATCTGATCGCCTTCGAACCTCTAACTTTCGTTCTTGATCAATGAAAGCGTTTTTGGCAAATGCTTTCGCTTCTGTCCGTCTTGCGACGATCCAAGAATTTCACCTCTAACGTCGCAATACGAATGCCCCCATCCGTTCCTATTAATCATTACCTCGGGGTTCTTAAAACCAACAAAATAGAACCGAGGTCCTATTTCATTATTCCATGCACACAGTATTCAGGCAAAGTTTTAGCCTGCTTTAAGCACTCTAATTTGTTCAAAGTAAACGTGCCGGCCCACCTCGACACTCAGTGAAGAGCACCGCGATGGGATTTACAGTTGAGCCGCCCTTGCGGGCTAAGCTCACCGGCAGGACGTCCCGCGGACACGCCAGTTGGACACCGCGAGCGATGAACCGGCGGCGCGGGACACAAATTCGACTACGAGCTTTTTAACCGCAACAACTTTAATATACGCTATTGGAGCTGGAATTACCGCGGCTGCTGGCACCAGACTGGCCCTCCAATTGATCCTCGTTAAAGGATTTAGAGTGTACTCATTCCGATTACGGGGCCTCGGATGAGTCCCGTATCGTTATTTTTCGTCACTACCTCCCCGTGCCGGGAGTGGGTAATTTGCGCGCCTGCTGCCTTCCTTGGATGTGGTAGCCGTTTCTCAGGCTCCCTCTCCGGAATCGAACCCTGATTCCCCGTTACCCGTTACAACCATGGTAGGCGCAGAACCTACCATCGACAGTTGATAAGGCAGACATTTGAAAGACGCGTCGCCGGTGCTGGACCGTGCGATCAGCTTAAAGTTATTCAGAGTCACCAAGTTGTACGACGACGACCCAAGGGCCGCCGCCGATTGGTTTTGATCTAATAAAAGCTCTCCTTCCGTCTCCGGTCGGAGATGCTATTTGCATGTATTAGCTCTAGAATTACCACAGTTATCCAAGTAAGTGTGGGTACGATCTAAGGAACCATAACTGATTTAATGAGCCTTTCGCGGTTTCACCTTAATGTGGCTTGTACTGAGACATGCATGGCTTAATCTTTGAGACAAGCATATGACTACTGGCAGGATCAACCAGGGAGCTGTGTGCGCGGCGCGCCACCCGCGCAAACGGGCGGCGAGCACACGTCGCAACTCTGCCATCGAGGAGAGTTGGTCCACTAGCATGCGGTCGGCACAGAGGCCGTACCACGACGAGTTTCTCAATTCCGTCCTTACGACGACTACTTCTATCACACGCGCTGCACGCGGACCCGGGCGGCTGCCCGGAATCCGCCTGCTCTCACTTCTCTCTCCATACCTCCCAAACAACTGCGCGGCGCCGAAGCGCTCGCTGCTGTGTTGATCGGTTTCTTTTTAATTTTTCTCGCACGAAGTGCGGGGAGAGGGTCGGCGTGCTGCCGCGGACCGTCGAGAACGACGGCCGCCTGTTTTGTTTTTGCTCGGTGCCGAGGGCCAGGCCGGAGCACGAAAAGACGGCGGGGAGAGGTTCGTCACACAGCGATACTTCTTTCCCCGCTCGATCCATCGCGCTGCCGGGATCTGGCGATCTGGGACGGAGAACGATAAACGTCGCGGCGTTGCAACAACGCTCCCCGGAGGGAACGGTGCGCGGCCGGTCGAATGGTTCGTTCGTTTGTCCCGACGGCGAGCTGGTTTTGTCGTCCTGTATTGCCCGGGTCATCTAAAAAGATTTGCGGGCAGCGACAAGACTCTATACGGACGCGACACACAATCGCAATATATTCGATAAATTTTCATTTATTTCATATATATAAACCAAAATCTAATTTTATTATTTTATATACCTCGACGGACGCGACGCGACACACAATCGCATTTTAAATAAAATTTTATTTATTTTTATTGTCGACTTGTTGTTTGCCCGGGTCATCCCGGTAAAAGATTTGCGGGCAGCAACAAGAAGAATTTATACCTCGACAGACGCGACACACAATCGCTTTTTAAATAAAATTTTATTATTATTATTATTTGTTGACCAAAAATTTTTGTAAGGCTTATGTGATTTTGTGAAATTAAAATTGTTTTTGAGTAAGCGTCGGCCGGGGACCGACTCTCACATAAAGGATGAACGGCCGGCGGGTCGGGACGCGGACCGGCCGGGGCGCGTCATGCATCGGCCACGCGCATCCCGCATCGGCTTGCGGCACGAGCGGCGCTTCCGGTCGGGCTCGGCTCCGCTGAACGGTGCCGATACGCGCGACCGACTTGTGTTTTTATTTTGCTCGGCCGCAATAGCATGAAATTTTACCTCGGGCTCGGATCGGACGGCACATTTTTTTTTTAAATTATTTTTTTTTTTAATTATTTTTTTTTAATTATTTTTTTTAAATTAAAAAAAAATATTTTTTTTTTTAATAAATTTTTTTGTGATTGATTGTCTCGACCGAGTCGACAAATAAGTGCAGGCTGACAAACCCGAAAAATTATCGGCTTCACGGAGCGGTGCCCATACACGACGGACGGCGACAAAGAGAGAACCGGCGCGCGGTTGGCGGTTCCCATACTCGACGGGGAGTTTGATTTTTGAGCGGCGCTGGCTGCAGAGTTCCCATACCCGACTTTGGGTGCCGATACACTCTTTGTATTTTGTTTCAATATCAGAGATATACTTAGGGTGCCTATACACACATTGCATCTTTGGCCGACTCAGACTGTCGGGTGCCCATACCCGATTTTTGAGCGGCGCTGGCTGCAGAGTTCCTATACCCGACTTTGGGTGCCGATACACTCTTTGTATTTTGTTTCAATATCCGAGATATACTTAGGGTGCCTATACACACATTGCATCTTTGGCCGACTCAGACTGTCGGGTGCCCATACCCGACGGAGACATAAGCGTTTTAAAAGGCGGCTTCGGCTTTGGGTGCCCATACTCGACGGAGACTTAGACGAACGCGTCTCCGCAGGCGCAGACTGCAGGGTGCCCATACCCGGAGCCGACACGACTTTTTAAA
>CAWVQR010000063.1:0-194429 GCA_963932245.1 Tachinus rufipes
TGAAAATCGAGCAAAAAGTCGATTTTTTTTTTTCGTTTCACATGCTTTCAAACACAAATGAAAATTTTCAAAAATCGAGTGAAGAGTCGATTTTTTTTCGTTTTTTTCGCGTTTCACATGCTTTTCAAACACAAATGAAATTTTCAAAAATCGAGTGAAGAGTCGATTTTTTTTCGTTTCACATGCTTTCAAACACAAATGAAATTTTCGAAAATCGAGCAAAAAGTCGATTTTTTTTTCGTTTCACATGCTTTCAAACACAAATGAAATTTTCAAAAATCAAGTGAAGAGTCAATTTTTTTTCGTTTTTTACGCGTTTCACATGCTTTCAAACACAAATGAAATTTTCGAAAATCGAGCAAAAAGTCGTTTTTTTTTCGTTTCACATGCTTTCAAACACAAATGAAATTTTCGAAAATCGAGCAAAAAGTCGATTTTTTTTTCGTTTCACATGCAAAAATCGAGTGAAGAGTCGATTTTTTTTCGTTTTTTACGCGTTTCACATGCTTTCAAACACAAATGAAATTTTCGAAAATCGAGCAAAAAGTCGATTTTTTTTTCGTTTCACATGCTTTCAAACACAAATGAAATTTTTGAAAATCGAGCAAAAAGTCGATTTTTTTTTCGTTTCACATGCAAAAATCGAGTGAAGAGTCGATTTTTTTTCGTTTTTTACGCGTTTCACATGCTTTCAAACACAAATGAAATTTTCGAAAATCGAGCAAAAAGTCGATTTTTTTTTCGTTTCACATGCTTTCAAACACAAATGAAATTTTCAAAAATCGAGTGAAGAGTCGATTTTTTTTCTATTTTTACGCGTTTCACATGCTTTCAAACACAAATGAAATTTTCAAAAATCAAGTGAAGTGTCGATTTTTTTCGTTTTTTACGCGTTTCACATGCTTTCAAACACAAATGAAATTTTCGAAAATCGAGCAAAAAGTCGATTTTTTTTTCGTTTCACATGCTTTCAAACACAAATGAAATTTTCGAAAATCGAGCAAAAAGTCGATTTTTTTTTCGTTTCACATGCAAAAATCGAGTGAAGAGTCGATTTTTTTTCGTTTTTTACGCGTTTCACATGCTTTCAAACACAAATGAAATTTTCGAAAATCGAGCAAAAAGTCGATTTTTTTTTCGTTTCACATGCTTTCAAACACAAATGAAATTTTCGAAAATCGAACAAAATGTCGATTTTTTTTTATTCACATGCTTTCAAACACAAATGAAATTTTCGAAAATCGAGCAAAAAGTCGATTTTTTTTTCGTTTCACATGCTTTCAAACACAAATGAAATTTTCGAAAATCGAGCAAAAAGTCGATTTTTTTTTCGTTTCACATGCTTTCAAACACAAATGAAATTTTCGAAAATTGAGCAAAAAGTCGATTTTTTTTTCGTTTCACATGCAAAAATCGAGTGAAGAGTCGATTTTTTTTCGTTTTTTACGCGTTTCACATGCTTTCAAACACAAATGAAATTTTCGAAAATCGAGCAAAAAGTCGATTTTTTTTTTCGTTTCACATGCTTTCAAACACAAATGAAATTTTCGAAAATCGAGCAAAAAGTCGATTTTTTTTTCGTTTCACATGCTTTCAAACACAAATGAAATTTTCGAAAATCAAACAAAAGTCGATTTTTTTTTTATTCACATGCTTTCAAACACAAATGAAATTTTCGAAAATCGAGCAAAAAGTCGATTTTTTTTTCGTTTCACATGCAAAAATCGAGTGAAGAGTCGATTTTTTTTCGTTTTTTACGCGTTTCACATGCTTTCAAACACAAATGAAATTTTCGAAAATCGAGCAAATAGTCGATTTTTTTTTCGTTTCACATGCTTTCAAACACAAATGAAATTTTCAAAAATCGAGCAAAAAGTCGATTTTTTTTTCGTTTCACATGCTTTCAAACACAAATGAAATTTTCAAAAATCGAGTGAAGAGTCGATTTTTTTCGTTTTTTACGCGTTTCACATGCTTTTAAACTCAAATGAAATTTTCGAAAATCGAGCAAAAAGTCGATTTTTTTTTCGTTTCACATGCTTTCAAACACAAATGAAATTTTCGAAAATCGAGTGAAGAGTCGATTATTTTTCGTTTCACAAGCTTTCAAACACAAATGAAATTTTCAAAAATCGAGTGAAGAGTCGATTTTTTTTCGTTTTTACGCGTTTCACATGCTTTCAAACACAAATGAAATTTTCGAATATCGAGCAAAAAGTCGATTTTTTTTTCGTTTCACATGCTTTCAAACACAATTGAAATTTTCGAAAATCGAGCAAAAAGTCGATTTTTTTTTCGTTTCACATGCTTTCAAACACAAATGAAATTTTTGAAAATCGAGCAAAAAGTCGATTTTTTTTTCGTTTCACATGCAAAAATCGAGTGAAGAGTCGATTTTTTTTCGTTTTTTACGCGTTTCACATGCTTTCAAACACAAATGAAATTTTCGAAAATCGAGCAAAATGTCGATTTTTTTTTCGTTTCACATGCAAAAATCGGGTGAAGAGTGATTTTTTTTCGTTTTTTACGCGTTTCACATGCTTTCAAACACAAATGAAATTTTCGAAAATCGAGCAAAAAGTCGATTTTTTTTTCGTTTCACATGCTTTCAAACACAAATGAAATTTTGGAAAATCGAGCAAAAAGTCGATTATTTTTCGTTTCACAAGCTTTCAAACACAAATGAAATTTTCAAAAATCGAGTGAAGAGTCGATTTTTTTCGTTTTTTACGCGTTTCACATGCTTTTAAACTCAAATGAAATGTTCGAAAATCGAGCAAAAATGCGATTTTTTTTTCGTTTCACATGCAAAAATCGAGTGAAGTCGATTTTTTTCGTTTTTTACGCGTTTCACATGCTTTCAAGCACAAATGAAATTTTCAAAAATCGAGTGAAGAGTCGATTTTTTTTTCGTTTTTTACGCATTACACATGCTTTTAAACACAAATGAAATTTTCAAAAATCGAGTGAAGAGTCGATTTTTTTCGTTTTTTACGCGTTTCACATGCTTTTAAACTCAAATGAAATTTTCGAAAATCGAGCAAAAAGTCGATTTTTTTTTCGTTTCACATGCTTTCAAACACAAATGAAATTTTCGAAAATCGAGTGAAGAGTCGATTATTTTTCGTTTCACAAGCTTTCAAACACAAATGAAATTTTCAAAAATCGAGTGAAGAGTCGATTTTTTTTCGTTTTTTACGCGTTTCACATGCTTTCAAACACAAATGAAATTTTCGAAAATCGAGCAAAAAGTCGATTTTTTTTTTGTTTCACATGCTTTCAAACACAAATGAAATTTTCAAAAATCGAGTGAAGAGTCGATTTTTTTTCGTTTTTTTCGCGTTTCACATGCTTTCAAACACAAATGAAATTTTCAAAAATCGAGTGAAGAGTCGATTTTTTTTCGTTTCACATGCTTTCAAACACAAATGAAATTTTCGAAAATCGAGCAAAAAGTCGATTTTTTTTCGTTTCACATGCTTTCAAACACAAATGAAATTTTCAAAAATCAAGTGAAGAGTCTATTTTTTTTCGTTTTTTACGCGTTTCACATGCTTTCAAACACAAATGAAATTTTCGAAAATCGAGCAAAAAGTCGATTTTTTTTCGTTTCACATGCTTTCAAACACAAATGAAATTTTCGAAAATCGAGCAAAAAGTCGATTTTTTTTTCGTTTCACATGCAAAAATCGAGTGAAGAGTCGATTTTTTTTCGTTTTTTACGCGTTTCACATGCTTTCAAACACAAATGAAATTTTCGAAAATCGAGCAAAAAGTCGATTTTTTTTTCGTTTCACATGCTTTCAAACACAAATGAAATTTTCAAAAATCAAGTGAAGAGTCTATTTTTTTCGTTTTTTACGCGTTTCACATGCTTTCAAACACAAATGAAATTTTCGAAAATCGAGCAAAAAGTCGATTTTTTTTCGTTTCACATGCTTTCAAACACAAATGAAATTTTCGAAAATCGAGCAAAAAGTCGATTTTTTTTTCGTTTTGCATGCTTTCAAACACAAATGAAATTTTCGAAAATCGAGCAAAAAGTCGATTTTTTTTTCGTTTCACATGCTTTCAAACACAAATGAAATTTTCAAAAATCGAGCAAAAAGTCGATTTTTTTTTCGTTTCACATGCTTTCAAACACAAATGAAATTTTCAAAAATCGAGTGAAGAGTCGATTTTTTTCGTTTTTTACGCGTTTCACATGCTTTTAAACTCAAATGAAATTTTCGAAAATCGAGCAAAAAGTCGATTTTTTTTTCGTTTCACATGCTTTCATACACAAATGAAATTTTCAAAAATCGAGTGAAGACTCGATTTTTTTTCGTTTTTTTTTCGCGTTTCACATGCTTTCAAACACAAATGAAATTTTCAAAAATCGAGTGAAGAGTCGATTTTTTTTCGTTTTTTACGCGTTTCACATGCTTTCAAACACAAATGAAATTTTCGAAAATCGAGCAAAAAGTCGATTTTTTTTTCGTTTCACATGCTTTCAAACACAAATGAAATTTTCAAAAATCGAGTGAAGAGTCGATTTTTTTTCGTTTTTTTCGCGTTTCACATGCTTTCAAACACAAATGAAATTTTCAAAAATCGAGTGAAGACTCGATTTTTTTTCGTTTTTTACGCGTTTCACATGCTTTCAAACACAAATGAAATTTTCAAAAATCGAGTGAAGACTCGATTTTTTTTCGTTTTTTACGCGTTTCACATGCTTTCAAACACAAATGAAATTTTCAAAAATCAAGTGAAGAGTCTATTTTTTTTCGTTTTTTACGCGTTTCACATGCTTTCAAACACAAATGAAATTTTCAAAAATCGAGCAAAAAGTCGATTTTTTTTTCGTATCACATGCTTTAAAACACAAATGAAATTTTCGAAAATCGAGTGAAGAGTCGATTATTTTTCGTTTCACAAGCTTTCAAACACAAATGAAATTTTCAAAAATCGAGTGAAGAGTCGATTTTTTTTCGTTTTTTACGCGTTTCACATGCTTTCAAACACAAATGAAATTTTCAAAAATCGAGCAAAAAGTCGATTTTTTTTTCGTTTCACATGCTTTCAAACACAAATGAAATTTTCGAAAATCGAGCAAAAAGTCGATTTTTTTTTTCGTTTCACATGCTTTCAAACACAAATGAAATTTTCGAAAATCGAGCAAAAAGTCGATTTTTTTTTCGTTTTGCATGCTTTCAAACACAAATGAAATTTTCGAAAATCGAGCAAAAAGTCGATTTTTTTTTTCGTTTCACATGCTTTCAAACACAAATGAAATTTTCAAAAATCGAGCAAAAAGTCGATTTTTTTTTCGTTTCACATGCTTTCAAACACAAATGAAATTTTCAATAATCGAGTAGACTCGATTTTTTTTTCGTTTTTTACGCGTTTCACAATGCTTTCAAACACAAATGAAATGTTCAAAAATCAAGTGAAGAGTCTATTTTTTTTCGTTTTTTACGCGTTTCACATGCTTTCAAACACAAATGAAATTTTCAAAAATCGAGCAAAAAGTCGATTTTTTTTTCGTTTCACATGCTTTCAAACACAAATGAAATTTTCGAAAATCGAGCAAAAAGTCGATTTTTTTTTCGTTTCACATGCTTTCAAACACAAATGAAATTTTCGAAAATCGAGCAAAAAGTCGATTTTTTTTTTCGTTTCACATGCTTTCAAACACAAATGAAATTTTCGAAAATCGAGCAAAAAGTCGATTTTTTTTTCGTTTCACATGCTTTCAAACACAAATGAAATTTTCGAAAATCGAGCAAAAAGTCGATTTTTTTTCGTTTCACATGCTTTCATACACAAATGAAATGTTCGAAAATCGAGCAAAAAGTCGATTTTTTTTTCGTTTCACATGCTTTCAAACACAAATGAAATTTTCGAAAATCGAGCAAAAAGTCGATTTTTTTTTCGTTTCACATGCTTTCAAACACAAATGAAATTTTCGAAAATCGAGCAAAAAGTCGATTTTTTTTTCGTTTTGCATGCTTTCAAACACAAATGAAATTTTCGAAAATCGAGCAAAAAGTCGATTTTTTTTTTCGTTTCACATGCTTTCAAACACAAATGAAATTTTCAAAAATCGAGCAAAAAGTCGATTTTTTTTTCGTTTCACATGCTTTCAAACACAAATGAAATTTTCAAAAATCGAGTGAAGAGTCGATTTTTTTCGTTTTTTACGCGTTTCACATGCTTTTAAACTCAAATGAAATTTTCGAAAATCGAGCAAAAAGTCGATTTTTTTTTCGTTTCACATGCTTTCAAACACAAATGAAATTTTCGAAAATCGAGTGAAGAGTCGATTATTTTTCGTTTCACAAGCTTTCAAACACAAATGAA
This sequence comes from Tachinus rufipes, assembly GCA_963932245.1. Lineage (NCBI taxonomy): Eukaryota > Metazoa > Arthropoda > Insecta > Coleoptera > Staphylinidae > Tachinus > Tachinus rufipes. The sequence goes on from CAWVQR010000063.1 coordinate 6,343, forward strand.
ATTTTCAAAAATCGAGTGAAGAGTCGATTTTTTTTCGTTTTTTACGCGTTTCACATGCTTTCAAACACAAATGAAATTTTCGAATATCGAGCAAAAAGTCGATTTTTTTTTCGTTTCACCATGCTTTCAAACACAATTGAAATTTTCGAAAATCGAGCAAAAATTCGATTTTTTTTTCGTTTCACATGCTTTCAAACACAAATGAAATTTTTGAAAATCGAGCAAAAAGTCGATTTTTTTTTCGTTTCACATGCAAAAATCGAGTGAAGAGTCGATTTTTTTTCGTTTTTTACGCGTTTCACATGCTTTCAAACACAAATGAAATTTTCGAAAATCGAGCAAAATGTCGATTTTTTTTTTCGTTTCACATGCAAAAATCGGGTGAAGAGTGATTTTTTTTCGTTTTTTACGCGTTTCACATGCTTTCAAACACAAATGAAATTTTCGAAAATCGAGCAAAAAGTCGATTTTTTTTTCGTTTCACATGCTTTCAAACACAAATGAAATTTTGGAAAATCGAGCAAAAAGTCGATTATTTTTCGTTTCACAAGCTTTCAAACACAAATGAAATTTTCAAAAATCGAGTGAAGAGTCGATTTTTTTCGTTTTTTACGCGTTTCACATGCTTTTAAACTCAAATGAAATGTTCGAAAATCGAGCAAAAATGCGATTTTTTTTTCGTTTCACATGCAAAAATCGAGTGAAGTCGATTTTTTTCGTTTTTTACGCGTTTCACATGCTTTCAAGCACAAATGAAATTTTCAAAAATCGAGTGAAGAGTCGATTTTTTTTTTCGTTTTTTACGCGTTACACATGCTTTTAAACACAAATGAAATTTTCAAAAATCGAGTGAAGAGTCGATTTTTTTCGTTTTTTACGCGTTTCACATGCTTTTAAACTCAAATGAAATTTTCGAAAATCGAGCAAAAAAGTCGATTTTTTTTTCGTTTCACATGCTTTCAAACACAAATGAAATTTTCGAAAATCGAGTGAAGAGTCGATTATTTTTCGTTTCACAAGCTTTCAAACACAAATGAAATTTTCAAAAATCGAGTGAAGAGTCGATTTTTTTTCGTTTTTTACGCGTTTCACATGCTTTCAAACACAAATGAAATTTTCGAAAATCGAGCAAAAAGTCGATTTTTTTTTCGTTTCACATGCTTTCAAACACAAATGAAATTTTCGAAAATCGAGCAAAAAGTCGATTTTTTTTTCGTTTCACATGCAAAAATCGAGTGAAAAGTCGATTTTTACGCGTTTCACATGCTTTCAAACACAAACGAAATTTTCGAAAATCGAGCAAAAAAAGTCGATTTTTTTTTCGTTTCACATGCTTTCAAACACAAATGAAATTTTCGAAAATCGAGCAAAAAGTCGATTTTTTTTTCGTTTCACATGCTTTCAAACACAAATGAAATTTTCGAAAATCGAGCAAAAAGTCGATTTTTTTTTCGTTTCACATGCTTTCAAACACAAATGAAATTTTCAAAAATCGAGTGAAGACTCGATTTTTTTTCGTTTTTTACATGCTTTCAAACACAAATAAAATTTTCAAAAATCAAGTGAAGAGTCTATTTTTTTTCGTTTTTTACGCGTTTCACATGCTTTCAAACACAAATGAAATTTTCAAAAATCGAGCAAAAAGTCGATTTTTTTTTCGTATCACATGCTTTAAAACACAAATGAAATTTTCAATAATCGAGTAGACTCGATTTTTTTTCGTTTTTTACGCGTTTCACATGCTTTCAAACACAAATGAAATTTTCAAAAATCAAGTGAAGAGTCTATTTTTTTTTTGGTTTTTTACGCGTTTCACATGCTTTCAAACACAAATGAAATTTTCAAAAATCGAACAAAAAGTCGTTTTTTTTTTCGTTTCACATGCTTTCAAACACAAATGAAATTTTCGAAAATCGAGCAATAAGTCGATTTTTTTTTCGTTTCACATGCTTTCAAACACAAATGAAATTTTCGAAAATCGAGCAAAGTCGATTTTTTTTTCGTTTCACATGCTTTCAAACACAAATGAAATTTTCGAAAATCGAGCAAAACGTCGATTTTTTTTTCGTTTCACATGCAAAAATCGAGTGAAAAGTCGATTTTTACGCGTTTCATATGCTTTCAAACACAAATGAAATTTTCAAAAATCAAGTAAAGTGTCGATTTTTTTTTCGTTTTTTACGCGTTTCACATGCTTTCAAACACTAATGAAATTTTCGAAAATTGAGCAAAAAGTCGATTTTTTTTTCGTTTCACATGCTTTCAAACACAAATGAAATTTTCGAAAATCGAGCAAAAAGTCGATTTTTTTTTCATTTCACATGCTTTCAAACACAAATGAAATTTTCGAAAATCGAGCAAAAAGTCGGTTTTTTTTTCGTTTCACATGAGTTCAAACACAAATGAAATTTTCGAAAATCGAGCAAAAAGTCGATTTTTTTTTCGTTTTACATGCAAAAATCGAGTGGAGTCGATTTTTTTTCGTTTTTTACGCGTTTCACATGCTTTCAAACACTAATGAAATTTTCGAAAATCGAGCAAAAAGTCGATTTTTTTTTCGTTTCACATGAGTTCAAACACAAATGAAATTTTCGAAAATCGAGTGAAGAGTCGATTATTTTTCGTTTCACAAGCTTTCAAACACAAATGAAATTTTCAAAAATCGAGTGAAGAGTCGATTTTTTTTCGTTTTTTACGCGTTTCACATGCTTTCAAACACAAATGAAATTTTCGAAAATCGAACAAAAAGTCGATTTTTTTTTCGTTTTACATGCAAAACTCGAGTGGAGTCGATTTTTTTTCGTTTTTTACGCGTTTCACATGCTTTCAAACACTAATGAAATTTTCGAAAATCGAGCAAAAAGTCGATTTTTTTTTCGTTTCACATGAGTTCAAACACAAATGAAATTTTCGAAAATCGAGCAAAAAGTCGATTTTTTTTTCGTTTTACATGCAAAAATCGAGTGGAGTCGATTTTTTTTCGTTTTTTACGCGTTTCACATGCTTTCAAACACTAATGAAATTTTCGAAAATCGAGCAAAAAGTCGATTTTTTTTTCGTTTCACATGAGTTCAAACACAAATGAAATTTTCGAAAATCGAGCAAAAAGTCGATTTTTTTTTCGTTTTACATGCAAAAATCGAGTGGAGTCGATTTTTTTTCGTTTTTTACGCGTTTCACATGCTTTCAAACACTAATGAAATTTTCGAAAATCGAGCAAAAAGTCGATTTTTTTTTCGTTTCACATGAGTTCAAACACAAATGAAATTTTCGAAAATCGAGCAAAAAGTCGATTTTTTTTTCGTTTCACATGCTTTCAAACACAAATGAAATTTTCGAAAATCGAGCAAAACGTCGATTTTTTTTTCGTTTCACATGCAAAAATCGAGTGAAAAGTCGATTTTTACGCGTTTCACATGCTTTCAAACACAAATGAAATTTTCGAAAATCGAGCAAAAAGTCGATTTTTTTTCGTTTCACATGCTTTCAAACACAAATGAAATTTTCAAAAATCGAGTGAAGAGTCGATTTTTTTTCGTTTTTTACGCGTTTCACATGCTTTCAAACACAAATGAAATTTTCAAAAATCGAGTAAAGAGTCGATTTTTTTTTCGTTTTTTACGCGTTTCACATGCTTTCAAACACAAATAAAATTTTCGAAAATCGAGCAAAAAGTTGATTTTTTTTCGTTTCACATGCAAAAATCGAGTGAAGAGTCGTTTTTTTTTCGTTTTTTACGCGTTTCACATGCTTTCAAACACAAATGAAATTTTCGAAAATCGAGCAAAAAGTCGATTTTTTTTTCGTTTCACATGCTTTCAAACACAAATGATATTTTCGAAAATCGAGCAAAAATTCGATTTTTTTTTCGTTTCACATGCAAAAATCGAGTGAAGAGTGATTTTTTTTCGTTTTTTACGCGTTTCACATGCTTTCAAACACAAATGAAATTTTCGAAAATCGAGCAAAAAGTCGATTTTTTTTTCGTTTCACATGCTTTCAAACACAAATGAAATTTTCGAAAATCGAGCAAAAAGTCGATTTTTTTTTCGTTTCACATGCAAAAATCGAGTGAAGAGTCGATTTTTTTTCGTTTTATACGCGTTTCACATGCTTTTAAACACAAATGAAATTTTCGAAAATCGAGCAAAAAGTCGATTTTTTTTTTCGTTTCACATGCAAAAATCGAGTGAAGAGTCGTTTTTTTTTTGTTTTTTACGCGTTTCACATGCTTTCAAACACAAATGAAATTTTCGAAAATCGAGCAAAAAGTCGATTTTTTTTTCGTTTCACATGCAAAAATCGAGTGAAGAGTCGATTTTTTTTCGTTTTATACGCGTTTCACATGCTTTTAAACACAAATGAAATTTTCGAAAATCGAGCAAAAAGTCGATTTTTTTTTTCGTTTCACATGCAAAAATCGAGTGAAGAGTCGATTTTTTTTTGTTTTTTACGCGTTTCACATGCTTTCAAACACAAATGAAATTTTCGAAAATCGAGCAAAAAGTCGATTTTTTTTTCGTTTCACATGCAAAAATCGAGTGAAGAGTGATTTTTTTTCGTTTTTTACGCGTTTCACATGCTTTCAAACACAAATGAAATTTTCGAAAATCGAGCAAAAAGTCGATTTTTTTTTTCGTTTTACATGCAAAAATCGGGTGAAGAGTGATTTTTTTTCGTTTTTTACGCGTTTCACATGCTTTCAAACACAAATGAAATTTTCGAAAATCGAGCAAAAAGTCGATTTTTTTTTCGTTTCACATGCTTTCAAACACAAATGAAATTTTCGAAAATCGAGCAAAAAGTCGATTTTTTTTTCGTTTCACATGCTTTTAAACTCAAATGAAATTTTCGAAAATCGAGCAAAAAGTCGATTTTTTTGTCGTTTCACATGCTTTCAAACACAAATGAAATTTTCAAAAATCGAGTGAAGACTCGATTTTTTTTCGTTTTTTTTCGCGTTTCACATGCTTTCAAACACAAATGAAATTTTCAAAAATCGAGTGAAGAGTCGATTTTTTTTCGTTTTTTACGCGTTTCACATGCTTTCAAACACAAATGAAATTTTCGAAAATCGTGCAAAAAGTTGATTTTTTTTTCGTTTCACATGCTTTCAAACACAAATGAAATTTTTGAAAATCGAGCAAAAAGACGATTTTTTTTTCGTTTCACATGCTTTCAAACACAAATGAAATTTTCAAAAATCGAGTGAAGAGTCGATTTTTTTTCGTTTTTTTCGCGTTTCACATGCTTTCAAACACAAATGAAATTTTCAAAAATCGAGTGAAGAGTCGATTTTTTTTCGTTTCACATGCTTTCAAACACAAATGAAATTTTCGAAAATCGAGCAAAAAGTCGATTTTTTTTTCGTTTCACATGCTTTCAAACACAAATGAAATTTTCAAAAATCAAGTGAAGAGTCAATTTTTTTTCGTTTTTTACGCGTTTCACATGCTTTCAAACACAAATGAAATTTTCGAAAATCGAGCAAAAAGTCGTTTTTTTTTCGTTTCACATGCTTTCAAACACAAATGAAATTTTCAAAAATCAAGTGAAGAGTCAATTTTTTTTCGTTTTTTACGCGTTTCACATGCTTTCAAACACAAATGAAATTTTCGAAAATCGAGCAAAAAGTCGATTTTTTTTTCGTTTCACATGCAAAAATCGAGTGAAGAGTCGATTTTTTTTCGTTTTTTACGCGTTTCACATGCTTTCAAACACAAATGAAATTTTCGAAAATCGAGCAAAAAGTCGATTTTTTTTTCGTTTCACATGCTTTCAAACACAAATGAAATTTTCAAAAATCGAGTGAAGAGTCGATTTTTTTTCTATTTTTACGCGTTTCACATGCTTTCAAACACAAATGAAATTTTCAAAAATCAAGTGAAGTGTCGATTTTTTTTCGTTTTTTACGCGTTTCACATGCTTTCAAACACAAATGAAATTTTCGAAAATCGAGCAAAAAGTCGATTTTTTTTTCGTTTCACATGCTTTCAAACACAAATGAAATTTTCGAAAATCGAGCAAAAAGTCGATTTTTTTTTCGTTTCACATGCAAAAATCGAGTGAAGAGTCGATTTTTTTTCGTTTTTTACGCGTTTCACATGCTTTCAAACACAAATGAAATTTTCGAAAATCGAGCAAAAAGTCGATTTTTTTTTCGTTTCACATGCTTTCAAACACAAATGAAATTTTCGAAAATCGAACAAAATGTCGATTTTTTTTTATTCACATGCTTTCAAACACAAATGAAATTTTCGAAAATCGAGCAAAAAGTCGATTTTTTTTTCGTTTCACATGCTTTCAAACACAAATGAAATTTTCGAAAATCGAGCAAAAAGTCGATTTTTTTTTCGTTTCACATGCTTTCAAACACAAATGAAATTTTCGAAAATTGAGCAAAAAGTCGATTTTTTTTTCGTTTCACATGCAAAAATCGAGTGAAGAGTCGATTTTTTTTCGTTTTTTACGCGTTTCACATGCTTTCAAACACAAATGAAATTTTCGAAAATCGAGCAAAAAGTCGATTTTTTTTTCGTTTCACATGCTTTCAAACACAAATGAAATTTTCGAAAATCGAGCAAAAAGTCGATTTTTTTTTCGTTTCACATGCTTTCAAACACAAATGAAATTTTCGAAAATCAAACAAAAGTCGATTTTTTTTTTATTCACATGCTTTCAAACACAAATGAAATTTTCGAAAATCGAGCAAAAAGTCGATTTTTTTTTCGTTTCACATGCAAAAATCGAGTGAAGAGTCGATTTTTTTTCGTTTTTTACGCGTTTCACATGCTTTCAAACACAAATGAAATTTTCGAAAATCGAGCAAATAGTCGATTTTTTTTTCGTTTCACATGCTTTCAAACACAAATGAAATTTTCAAAAATCGAGCAAAAAGTCGATTTTTTTTTCGTTTCACATGCTTTCAAACACAAATGAAATTTTCAAAAATCGAGTGAAGAGTCGATTTTTTTCGTTTTTTACGCGTTTCACATGCTTTTAAACTCAAATGAAATTTTCGAAAATCGAGCAAAAAGTCGATTTTTTTTTCGTTTCACATGCTTTCAAACACAAATGAAATTTTCGAAAATCGAGTGAAGAGTCGATTATTTTTCGTTTCACAAGCTTTCAAACACAAATGAAATTTTCAAAAATCGAGTGAAGAGTCGATTTTTTTTCGTTTTTTACGCGTTTCACATGCTTTCAAACACAAATGAAATTTTCGAATATCGAGCAAAAAGTCGATTTTTTTTTCGTTTCACATGCTTTCAAACACAATTGAAATTTTCGAAAATCGAGCAAAAAGTCGATTTTTTTTTCGTTTCACATGCTTTCAAACACAAATGAAATTTTTGAAAATCGAGCAAAAAGTCGATTTTTTTTTCGTTTCACATGCAAAAATCGAGTGAAGAGTCGATTTTTTTTCGTTTTTTACGCGTTTCACATGCTTTCAAACACAAATGAAATTTTCGAAAATCGAGCAAAATGTCGATTTTTTTTTCGTTTCACATGCAAAAATCGGGTGAAGAGTGATTTTTTTTCGTTTTTTACGCGTTTCACATGCTTTCAAACACAAATGAAATTTTCGAAAATCGAGCAAAAAGTCGATTTTTTTTTCGTTTCACATGCTTTCAAACACAAATGAAATTTTGGAAAATCGAGCAAAAAGTCGATTATTTTTCGTTTCACAAGCTTTCAAACACAAATGAAATTTTCAAAAATCGAGTGAAGAGTCGATTTTTTTCGTTTTTTACGCGTTTCACATGCTTTTAAACTCAAATGAAATGTTCGAAAATCGAGCAAAAATGCGATTTTTTTTTCGTTTCACATGCAAAAATCGAGTGAAGTCGATTTTTTTCGTTTTTTACGCGTTTCACATGCTTTCAAGCACAAATGAAATTTTCAAAAATCGAGTGAAGAGTCGATTTTTTTTTCGTTTTTTACGCATTACACATGCTTTTAAACACAAATGAAATTTTCAAAAATCGAGTGAAGAGTCGATTTTTTTCGTTTTTTACGCGTTTCACATGCTTTTAAACTCAAATGAAATTTTCGAAAATCGAGCAAAAAGTCGATTTTTTTTTCGTTTCACATGCTTTCAAACACAAATGAAATTTTCGAAAATCGAGTGAAGAGTCGATTATTTTTCGTTTCACAAGCTTTCAAACACAAATGAAATTTTCAAAAATCGAGTGAAGAGTCGATTTTTTTTCGTTTTTTACGCGTTTCACATGCTTTCAAACACAAATGAAATTTTCGAAAATCGAGCAAAAAGTCGATTTTTTTTTCGTTTCACATGCTTTCAAACACAAATGAAATTTTCAAAAATCGATTGAAGAGTCGATTTTTTTTCGTTTTTTTCGCGTTTCACATGCTTTCAAACACAAATGAAATTTTCAAAAATCGAGTGAAGAGTCGATTTTTTTTCGTTTCACATGCTTTCAAACACAAATGAAATTTTCGAAAATCGAGCAAAAAGTCGATTTTTTTTCGTTTCACATGCTTTCAAACACAAATGAAATTTTCAAAAATCAAGTGAAGAGTCTATTTTTTTTCGTTTTTTACGCGTTTCACATGCTTTCAAACACAAATGAAATTTTCGAAAATCGAGCAAAAAGTCGATTTTTTTTCGTTTCACATGCTTTCAAACACAAATGAAATTTTCGAAAATCGAGCAAAAAGTCGATTTTTTTTTCGTTTCACATGCAAAAATCGAGTGAAGAGTCGATTTTTTTTCGTTTTTTACGCGTTTCACATGCTTTCAAACACAAATGAAATTTTCGAAAATCGAGCAAAAAGTCGATTTTTTTTTCGTTTCACATGCTTTCAAACACAAATGAAATTTTCAAAAATCAAGTGAAGAGTCTATTTTTTTCGTTTTTTACGCGTTTCACATGCTTTCAAACACAAATGAAATTTTCGAAAATCGAGCAAAAAGTCGATTTTTTTTCGTTTCACATGCTTTCAAACACAAATGAAATTTTCGAAAATCGAGCAAAAAGTCGATTTTTTTTTCGTTTTGCATGCTTTCAAACACAAATGAAATTTTCGAAAATCGAGCAAAAAGTCGATTTTTTTTTCGTTTCACATGCTTTCAAACACAAATGAAATTTTCAAAAATCGAGCAAAAAGTCGATTTTTTTTTCGTTTCACATGCTTTCAAACACAAATGAAATTTTCAAAAATCGAGTGAAGAGTCGATTTTTTTCGTTTTTTACGCGTTTCACATGCTTTTAAACTCAAATGAAATTTTCGAAAATCGAGCAAAAAGTCGATTTTTTTTTCGTTTCACATGCTTTCATACACAAATGAAATTTTCAAAAATCGAGTGAAGACTCGATTTTTTTTCGTTTTTTTTTCGCGTTTCACATGCTTTCAAACACAAATGAAATTTTCAAAAATCGAGTGAAGAGTCGATTTTTTTTCGTTTTTTACGCGTTTCACATGCTTTCAAACACAAATGAAATTTTCGAAAATCGAGCAAAAAGTCGATTTTTTTTTCGTTTCACATGCTTTCAAACACAAATGAAATTTTCAAAAATCGAGTGAAGAGTCGATTTTTTTTCGTTTTTTTCGCGTTTCACATGCTTTCAAACACAAATGAAATTTTCAAAAATCGAGTGAAGACTCGATTTTTTTTCGTTTTTTACGCGTTTCACATGCTTTCAAACACAAATGAAATTTTCAAAAATCGAGTGAAGACTCGATTTTTTTTCGTTTTTTACGCGTTTCACATGCTTTCAAACACAAATGAAATTTTCAAAAATCAAGTGAAGAGTCTATTTTTTTTCGTTTTTTACGCGTTTCACATGCTTTCAAACACAAATGAAATTTTCAAAAATCGAGCAAAAAGTCGATTTTTTTTTCGTATCACATGCTTTAAAACACAAATGAAATTTTCGAAAATCGAGTGAAGAGTCGATTATTTTTCGTTTCACAAGCTTTCAAACACAAATGAAATTTTCAAAAATCGAGTGAAGAGTCGATTTTTTTTCGTTTTTTACGCGTTTCACATGCTTTCAAACACAAATGAAATTTTCAAAAATCGAGCAAAAAGTCGATTTTTTTTTCGTTTCACATGCTTTCAAACACAAATGAAATTTTCGAAAATCGAGCAAAAAGTCGATTTTTTTTTCGTTTCACATGCTTTCAAACACAAATGAAATTTTCGAAAATCGAGCAAAAAGTCGATTTTTTTTTCGTTTTGCATGCTTTCAAACACAAATGAAATTTTCGAAAATCGAGCAAAAAGTCGATTTTTTTTTTCGTTTCACATGCTTTCAAACACAAATGAAATTTTCAAAAATCGAGCAAAAAGTCGATTTTTTTTTCGTTTCACATGCTTTCAAACACAAATGAAATTTTCAATAATCGAGTAGACTCGATTTTTTTTTCGTTTTTTACGCGTTTCACAATGCTTTCAAACACAAATGAAATGTTCAAAAATCAAGTGAAGAGTCTTTTTTTTTTCGTTTTTTACGCGTTTCACATGCTTTCAAACACAAATGAAATTTTCAAAAATCGAGCAAAAAGTCGATTTTTTTTTCGTTTCACATGCTTTCAAACACAAATGAAATTTTCGAAAATCGAGCAAAAAGTCGATTTTTTTTTCGTTTCACATGCTTTCAAACACAAATGAAATTTTCGAAAATCGAGCAAAAAGTCGATTTTTTTTTCGTTTCACATGCTTTCAAACACAAATGAAATTTTCGAAAATCGAGCAAAAAGTCGATTTTTTTTTCGTTTCACATGCTTTCAAACACAAATGAAATTTTCGAAAATCGAGCAAAAAGTCGATTTTTTTTCGTTTCACATGCTTTCATACACAAATGAAATGTTCGAAAATCGAGCAAAAAGTCGATTTTTTTTTCGTTTCACATGCTTTCAAACACAAATGAAATTTTCGAAAATCGAGCAAAAAGTCGATTTTTTTTTCGTTTCACATGCTTTCAAACACAAATGAAATTTTCGAAAATCGAGCAAAAAGTCGATTTTTTTTTCGTTTTGCATGCTTTCAAACACAAATGAAATTTTCGAAAATCGAGCAAAAAGTCGATTTTTTTTTTCGTTTCACATGCTTTCAAACACAAATGAAATTTTCAAAAATCGAGCAAAAAGTCGATTTTTTTTTCGTTTCACATGCTTTCAAACACAAATGAAATTTTCAAAAATCGAGTGAAGAGTCGATTTTTTTCGTTTTTTACGCGTTTCACATGCTTTTAAACTCAAATGAAATTTTCGAAAATCGAGCAAAAAGTCGATTTTTTTTTCGTTTCACATGCTTTCAAACACAAATGAAATTTTCGAAAATCGAGTGAAGAGTCGATTATTTTTCGTTTCACAAGCTTTCAAACACAAATGAAATTTTCAAAAATCGAGTGAAGAGTCGATTTTTTTTCGTTTTTTACGCGTTTCACATGCTTTCAAACACAAATGAAATTTTCGAATATCGAGCAAAAAGTCGATTTTTTTTTCGTTTCACCATGCTTTCAAACACAATTGAAATTTTCGAAAATCGAGCAAAAAGTCGATTTTTTTTTCGTTTCACATGCTTTCAAACACAAATGAAATTTTTGAAAATCGAGCAAAAAGTCGATTTTTTTTTCGTTTCACATGCAAAAATCGAGTGAAGAGTCGATTTTTTTTCGTTTTTTACGCGTTTCACATGCTTTCAAACACAAATGAAATTTTCGAAAATCGAGCTAAATGTCGATTTTTTTTTCGTTTCACATGCAAAAATCGGGTGAAGAGTGATTTTTTTTCGTTTTTTACGCGTTTCACATGCTTTCAAACACAAATGAAATTTTCGAAAATCGAGCAAAAAGTCGATTTTTTTTTCGTTTCACATGCTTTCAAACACAAATGAAATTTTGGAAAATCGAGCAAAAAGTCGATTATTTTTCGTTTCACAAGCTTTCAAACACAAATGAAATTTTCAAAAATCGAGTGAAGAGTCGATTTTTTTCGTTTTTTACGCGTTTCACATGCTTTTAAACTCAAATGAAATGTTCGAAAATCGAGCAAAAATGCGATTTTTTTTTCGTTTCACATGCAAAAATCGAGTGAAGTCGATTTTTTTCGTTTTTTACGCGTTTCACATGCTTTCAAGCACAAATGAAATTTTCAAAAATCGAGTGAAGAGTCGATTTTTTTTTCGTTTTTTACGCGTTACACATGCTTTTAAACACAAATGAAATTTTCAAAAATCGAGTGAAGAGTCGATTTTTTTCGTTTTTTACGCGTTTCACATGCTTTTAAACTCAAATGAAATTTTCGAAAATCGAGCAAAAAGTCGATTTTTTTTTCGTTTCACATGCTTTCAAACACAAATGAAATTTTCGAAAATCGAGTGAAGAGTCGATTATTTTTCGTTTCACAAGCTTTCAAACACAAATGAAATTTTCAAAAATCGAGTGAAGAGTCGATTTTTTTTCGTTTTTTACGCGTTTCACATGCTTTCAAACACAAATGAAATTTTCGAAAATCGAGCAAAAAGTCGATTTTTTTTTCGTTTCACATGCTTTCAAACACAAATGAAATTTTCGAAAATCGAGCAAAAAGTCGATTTTTTTTTCGTTTCACATGCAAAAATCGAGTGAAGTCGATTTTTTTTCGTTTTTTACGCGTTTCACATGCTTTCAAACACAAATGAAATATTCGAAAATCGAGCAAAAAGTCGATTTTTTTTTCGTTTCACATGCTTTCAAACACAAATGAAATTTTCGAAAATCGAGCAAAAAGTCGATTTTTTTTTTATTCACATGCTCTCAAACACAAATGAAATTTTCAAAAATCGAGCAAAAAGTCAATTTTTTTTTCGTTTCACATGCAAAAATCAAGTGAAGAGTGATTTTTTTTTGTTTTTTACGCGTTTCACATGCTTTCAAACACAAATGAAATTTTCGAATATCGAGCAAAAAGTCGATTTTTTTTTCGTTTCACATGCTTTCAAACACAAATGAAATTTTCAAAAATCGAGTGAAGAGTCGATTTTTTTTCGTTTTTTCGCGTTTCACATGCTTTCAAACACAAATGAAATTTTCAAAAATCGAGTGAAGAGTCGATTTTTTTTCGTTTCACATGCTTTCAAACACAAATGAAATTTTCGAAAATCGAGCAAAAAGTCGATTTTTTTTCGTTTCACATGCTTTCAAACACAAATGAAATTTTCAAAAATCAAGTGAAGAGTCTATTTTTTTTCGTTTTTTACGCGTTTCACATGCTTTCAAACACAAATGAAATTTTCGAAAATCGAGCAAAAAGTCGATTTTTTTTCGTTTCACATGCTTTCAAACACAAATGAAATTTTCGAAAATCGAGCAAAAAGTCGATTTTTTTTTCGTTTCACATGCAAAAATCGAGTGAAGAGTCGATTTTTTTTCGTTTTTTACGCGTTTCACATGCTTTCAAACACAAATGAAATTTTCGAAAATCGAGCAAAAAGTCGATTTTTTTTTCGTTTCACATGCTTTCAAACACAAATGAAATTTTCAAAAATCAAGTGAAGAGTCTATTTTTTTCGTTTTTTACGCGTTTCACATGCTTTCAAACACAAATGAAATTTTCGAAAATCGAGCAAAAAGTCGATTTTTTTTCGTTTCACATGCTTTCAAACACAAATGAAATTTTCGAAAATCGAGCAAAAAGTCGATTTTTTTTTCGTTTTGCATGCTTTCAAACACAAATGAAATTTTCGAAAATCGAGCAAAAAGTCGATTTTTTTTTCGTTTCACATGCTTTCAAACACAAATGAAATTTTCATTTTCAAAAATCGAGCAAAAAGTCGATTTTTTTTTCGTTTCACATGCTTTCAAACACAAATGAAATTTTCAAAAATCTAGTGAAGAGTCGATTTTTTTCGTTTTTTACGCGTTTCACATGCTTTTAAACTCAAATGAAATTTTCGAAAATCGAGCAAAAAGTCGATTTTTTTTTCGTTTCACATGCTTTCAAACACAAATGAAATTTTCAAAAATCGAGTGAAGACTCGATTTTTTTTCGTTTTTTTTTCGCGTTTCACATGCTTTCAAACACAAATGAAATTTTCAAAAATCGAGTGAAGAGTCGATTTTTTTTCGTTTTTTACGCGTTTCACATGCTTTCAAACACAAATGAAATTTTCGAAAATCGAGCAAAAAGTCGATTTTTTTTTCGTTTCACATGCTTTCAAACACAAATGAAATTTTCAAAAATCGAGTGAAGAGTCGATTTTTTTTCGTTTTTTTCGCGTTTCACATGCTTTCAAACACAAATGAAATTTTCAAAAATCGAGTGAAGACTCGATTTTTTTTCGTTTTTTACGCGTTTCACATGCTTTCAAACACAAATGAAATTTTCAAAAATCGAGTGAAGACTCGATTTTTTTTCGTTTTTTACGCGTTTCACATGCTTTCAAACACAAATGAAATTTTTCAAAAATCAAGTGAAGAGTCTATTTTTTTTCGTTTTTTACGCGTTTCACATGCTTTCAAACACAAATGAAATTTTCAAAAATCGAGCAAAAAGTCGATTTTTTTTTCGTATCACATGCTTTAAAACACAAATGAAATTTTCAATAATCGAGTAGACTCGATTTTTTTTTCGTTTTTTACGCGTTTCACAATGCTTTCAAACACAAATGAAATGTTCAAAAATCAAGTGAAGAGTCTATTTTTTTTCGTTTTTTACGCGTTTCACATGCTTTCAAACACAAATGAAATTTTCAAAAATCGAGCAAAAAGTCGATTTTTTTTTCGTTTCACATGCTTTCAAACACAAATGAAATTTTCGAAATCGAGCAAAAAGTCGATTTTTTTTTCGTTTCACATGCTTTCAAACACAATGAAATTTTCGAAAATCGAGCAAAAAGTCGATTTTTTTTTCGTTTCACATGCTTTCAAACACAAATGAAATTTTCGAAAATCGAGCAAAAAGTCGATTTTTTTTTCGTTTCACATGCTTTCAAACACAAATGAAATTTTCGAAAATCGAGCAAAAAGTCGATTTTTTTTTCGTTTCACATGCTTTCATACACAAATGAAATGTTCGAAAATCGAGCAAAAAGTCGATTTTTTTTTCGTTTCACATGCTTTCAAACACAAATGAAATTTTCGAAAATCGAGCAAAAAGTCGATTTTTTTTTCGTTTCACATGCTTTCAAACACAAATGAAATTTTCAAAAATCGAGTGAAGAGTCGATTTTTTTTCGTTTTTTTTCGCGTTTCACATGCTTTCAAACACAAATGAAATTTTCAAAAATCGAGTGAAGAGTCGATTTTTTTTCGTTTCACATGCTTTCAAACACAAATGAAATTTTCAAAAATCAAGTGAAGAGTCTATTTTTTTTCGTTTTTTTACGCGTTTCACATGCTTTCAAACACAAATGAAATTTTCGAAAATCGAGCAAAAAGTCGATTTTTTTTCGTTTCACATGCTTTCAAACACAAATGAAATTTTCGAAAATCGAGCAAAAAGTCGATTTTTTTTTCGTTTCACATGCAAAAATCGAGTGAAGAGTCGATTTTATTTCGTTTCACATGCTTTCAAACACAAATGATATTTTCGAAAATCGAGCAAAAAGTCGATTTTTTTTCGTTTCACATGCAAAAATCGAGTGAAGAGTGATTTTTTTTCGTTTTTTACGCGTTTCACATGCTTTCAAACACAAATGAAATTTTCGAAAATCGAGCAAAAAGTCGATTTTTTTTTCGTTTCACATGCTTTCAAACACAAATGAAATTTTCAAAAATCGAGCAAAAAGTCGATTTTTTTTTCGTTTCACATGCTTTCAAACACAAATGAAATTTTCAAAAATCTAGTGAAGAGTCGATTTTTTTCGTTTTTTACGCGTTTCACATGCTTTTAAACTCAAATGAAATTTTCGAAAATCGAGCAAAAAGTCGATTTTTTTTTCGTTTCACATGCTTTCAAACACAAATGAAATTTTCAAAAATCGAGTGAAGACTCGATTTTTTTTCGTTTTTTTTCGCGTTTCACATGCTTTCAAACACAAATGAAATTTTCAAAAATCGAGTGAAGAGTCGATTTTTTTTCGTTTTTTACGCGTTTCACATGCTTTCAAACACAAATGAAATTTTCGAAAATCGAGCAAAAAGTCGATTTTTTTTTCGTTTCACATGCTTTCAAACACAAATGAAATTTTCAAAAATCGAGTGAAGAGTCGATTTTTTTTCGTTTTTTTCGCGTTTCACATGCTTTCAAACACAAAATGAAATTTTCAAAAATCGAGTGAAGACTCGATTTTTTTTCGTTTTTTACGCGTTTCACATGCTTTCAAACACAAATGAAATTTTCAAAAATCGAGTGAAGACTCGATTTTTTTTCGTTTTTTACGCGTTTCACATGCTTTCAAACACAAATGAAATTTTCAAAAATCAAGTGAAGAGTCTATTTTTTTTCGTTTTTTTACGCGTTTCACATGCTTTCAAACACAAATGAAATTTTCAAAAATCGAGCAAAAAGTCGATTTTTTTTCGTATCACATGCTTTAAAACACAAAAATTTTCAATAATCGAGTAGACTCGATTTTTTTTTCGTTTTTTACGCGTTTCACAATGCTTTCAAACACAAATGAAATGTTCAAAAATCAAGTGAAGAGTCTATTTTTTTTCGTTTTTACGCGTTTCACATGCTTTCAAACACAAATGAAATTTTCAAAAATCGAGCAAAAAGTCGATTTTTTTTTCGTTTCACATGCTTTCAAACACAAATGAAATTTTCGAAAATCGAGCAAAAAGTCGATTTTTTTTTCGTTTCACATGCTTTCAAACACAAATGAAATTTTCGAAAATCGAGCAAAAAGTCGATTTTTTTTTCGTTTCACATGCTTTCAAACACAAATGAAATTTTCGAAAATCGAGCAAAAAGTCGATTTTTTTTTCGTTTCACATGCTTTCAAACACAAATGAAATTTTCGAAAATCGAGCAAATAGTCGATTTTTTTTTTCGTTTCACATGCTTTCAAACACAAATGAAATTTTCGAAAATCGAGCAAAAAGTCGATTTTTTTTTCGTTTCACATGCTTTCAAACACAAATGAAATTTTCGAAAATCGAGCAAAAAGTCGATTTTTTTTTCGTTTCACATGCTTTCAAACACAAATGAAATTTTCGAAAATCGAGCAAAAAGTCGATTTTTTTTTCGTTTCACATGCTTTCAAACACAAATGAAATTTTCGAAAATCGAGCAAAAAGTCGATTTTTTTTTCGTTTCACATGCTTTCAAACACAAATGAAATTTTCGAAAATCGAGCAAAAAGTCGATTTTTTTTTCGGTTCACATGCAAAAATCGAGTGAAGAGTCGATTTTTTTTTCGTTATTTACGCGTTTCACATGCTTTCAAAAACAAATGAAATTTTCAAAAATCGAGTGAAGAGTCGATTTTTTTTTGTTTTTTACACGTTTCACATGCTTTCAAACACAAATGAAATTTTCGAAAATCGAGCAAAAAGTCGATTTTTTTTTTCGTTTCACATGCTTTCAAACACAAATGAAATTTTTCGAAAATCGAGCAAAAAGTCGATTTTTTTTTCGTTTCACATGCTTTCAAACACAAATGAAATTTTCGAAAATCGAGCAACAAGTCGATTTTTTTTTTCGGTTCACATGCAAAAATCGAGTGAAGAGTCGATTTTTTTTTCGTTATTTACGCGTTTCACATGCTTTCAAACACAAATGAAATTTTCAAAAAATCGAGTGAAGAGTCGATTTTTTTTCGTTTTTTACGCGTTTCACATGCTTTCAAACACAAATGAAATTTTCGAAAATCGAGCAAAAAGTCGATTTTTTTTTCGTTTCACATGCTTTCAAACACATATGAAATTTTCGAAAATCGAGCAAAAAGTCGATTTTTTTTTCGTTTCACATGCTTTCAAACACAAATGAAATTTTCGAAAATCGAGCAAAAAGTCGATTTTTTTTTCGTTTCACATGCTTTCAAACACAAATGAAATTTTCGAAAATCGAGCAAATAGTCGATTTTTTTTTTCGTTTCACATGCTTTCAAACACAAATGAAATTTTCGAAAATCGAGCAAAAAGTCGATTTTTTTTTCGTTTCACATGCTTTCAAACACAAATGAAATTTTCGAAAATCGAGCAAAAAGTCGATTTTTTTTTCGTTTCACATGCTTTCAAACACAAATGAAATTTTCGAAAATCGAGCAAATAGTCGATTTTTTTTTTTCGTTTCACATGCTTTCAAACACAAATGAAATTTTCGAAAATCGAGCAAAAAGTCGATTTTTTTTTCGTTTCACATGCTTTCAAACACAAATGAAATTTTCGAAAATCGAGCAAAAAGTCGATTTTTTTTTCGTTTCACATGCTTTCAAACACAAATGAAATTTTCGAAAATCGAGCAAAAAGTCGATTTTTTTTTCGTTTCACATGCTTTCAAACACAAATGAAATTTTCGAAAATCGAGCAAAAAGTCGATTTTTTTTTCGTTTCACATGCTTTCAAACACATATGAAATTTTCGAAAATCGAGCAAAAAGTCGATTTTTTTTTCGTTTCACATGCTTTCAAACACAAATGAAATTTTCGAAAATCGAGCAAAAAGTCGATTTTTTTTTCGTTTCACATGCTTTCAAACACAAATGAAATTTTCGAAAATCGAGCAAAAAGTCGATTTTTTTTTCGTTTCACATGCTTTCAAACACAAATGAAATTTTCGAAAATCGAGCAAAAAGTCGATTTTTTTTTCGTTTCACATGCTTTCAAACACAAATGAAATTTTCGAAAATCGAGCAAAAAGTCGATTTTTTTTTCGTTTCACATGCTTTCAAACACATATGAAATTTTCGAAAATCGAGCAAAAAGTCGATTTTTTTTTCGTTTCACATGCTTTCAAACACAAATGAAATTTTCGAAAATCGAGCAAAAAGTCAATTTTTTTTTTCGTTTTACATGCTTTCAAACACAAATGAAATTTTCGAAAATCGAGCAAAAAGTCGATTTTTTTTCGGTTCACATGCAAAAATCGAGTGAAGAGTCGATTTTTTTTCGTTATTTACGCGTTTCACATGCTTTCAAACACAAATGAAATTTTCAAAAATCGAGTGAAGAGTCGATTTTTTTTCGTTTTTTACACGTTTCACATGCTTTCAAACACAAATGAAATTTTCGAAAATCGAGCAAAAAGTCGATTTTTTTTTCGTTTCACATGCTTTCAACACAAATGAAATTTTCGAAAATCGAGCAAAAAGTCGATTTTTTTTCGTTTCACATGCTTTCAAACACAAATGAAATTTTTGAAAATCGAGCAAAAAGTCGATTTTTTTTTCGTTTCACATGCTTTCAAACACAAATGAAATTTTCGAAAATCGAGCAAAAAGTCGATTTTTTTTTCGTTTCACATGCTTTCAAACACAAATGAAATTTTCGAAAATCGAGCAAAAAGTCGATTTTTTTTTCGTTTCACATGCTTTCAAACACAAATGAAATTTTCGAAAATCGAGCAAAAAGTCGATTTTTTTTTCGTTTCACATGCTTTCAAACACAAATGAAATTTTCGAAAATCGAGCAAAAAGTCGATTTTTTTTTCGGTTCACATGCAAAAATCGAGTGAAGAGTCGATTTTTTTTCGTTATTTACGCGTTTCACATGCTTTCAAACACAAATGAAATTTTCGAAAATCGAGCAAAAAGTCGATTTTTTTTTCGTTTTACATGCTTTCAAACACAAATGAAATTTTCGAAAATCGAGCAAAAAGTCGATTTTTTTTCGGTTCACATGCAAAAATCGAGTGAAGAGTCGATTTTTTTTCGTTATTTACGCGTTTCACATGCTTTCAAACACAAATGAAATTTTCAAAAATCGAGTGAAGAGTCGATTTTTTTTCGTTTTTTACACGTTTCACATGCTTTCAAACACAAATGAAATTTTCGAAAATCGAGCAAAAAGTCGATTTTTTTTTCGTTTCACATGCTTTCAAACACAAATGAAATTTTCGAAAATCGAGCAAAAAGTCGATTTTTTTTTCGTTTCACATGCTTTCAACACAAATGAAATTTTCGAAAATCGAGCAAAAAGTCGATTTTTTTTTCGTTTCACATGCTTTCAACACAAATGAAATTTTCGAAAATCGAGCAAAAAGTCGATTTTTTTTTCGTTTCACATGCTTTCAAACACAAATGAAATTTTCGAAAATCGAGCAAAAAGTCGATTTTTTTTTCGTTTTACATGCTTTCAAACACAAATGAAATTTTCGAAAATCGAGCAAAAAGTCGATTTTTTTTTCGTTTCACATGCTTTCAAACACAAATGAAATTTTCGAAAATCGAGCAAAAAGTCGATTTTTTTTTCGTTTCACATGCTTTCAAACACAAATGAAATTTTCGAAAATCGAGCAAAAAGTCGATTTTTTTTTCGTTTCACATGCTTTCAAACACAAATGAAATTTTCGAAAATCGAGCAAAAAGTCGATTTTTTTTTTCGGTTCACATGCAAAAATCGAGTGAAGAGTCGATTTTTTTTCGTTATTTACGCGTTTCACATGCTTTCAAACACAAATGAAATTTTCAAAAATCGAGTGAAGAGTCGATTTTTTTTCGTTTTTTACACGTTTCACATGCTTTCAAACACAAATGAAATTTTCGAAAATCGAGTGAAGAGTCGATTTTTTTTCGTTTTTTACACGTTTCACATGCTTTCAAACACAAATGAAATTTTCGAAAATCGAGCAAAAAGTCGATTTTTTTTTCGTTTCACATGCTTTCAAACACAAATGAAATTTTCGAAAATCGAGCAAAAAGTCGATTTTTTTTCGTTTCACATGCTTTCAAACACAAATAAAATTTTCGAAAATCGAGCAAAAAGTCGATTTTTTTTTCGTTTCACATGCTTTCAAACACAAATGAAATTTTCGAAAATCGAGCAAAAAGTCGATTTTTTTTTTCGTTTCACATGCTTTCAAACACAAATGAAATTTTCGAAAATCGAGCAAAAAGTCGATTTTTTTTTCGTTTCACATGCTTTCAAACACAAATGAAATTTTCGAAAATCGAGCAACAAGTCGATTTTTTTTTTCGGTTCACATGCAAAAATCGAGTGAAGAGTCGATTTTTTTTCGTTATTTACGCGTTTCACATGCTTTCAAACACAAATGAAATTTTCAAAAATCGAGTGAAGAGTCGATTTTTTTTTTCGTTTCACATGCTTTCAAACACAAATGAAATTTTCGAAAATCGAGCAAAAAGTCGATTTTTTTTTCGTTTCACATGCTTTCAAACACAAATGAAATTTTCGAAAATCGAGCAACAAGTCGATTTTTTTTTTCGGTTCACATGCAAAAATCGAGTGAAGAGTCGATTTTTTTTCGTTTTTTACGCGTTTCACATGCTTTCAAACACAAATGAAATTTTCGAAAATCGAGCAAAAAGTCGATTTTTTTTTCGTTTCACATGCTTTCAAACACATATGAAATTTTCGAAAATCGAGCAAAAAGTCGATTTTTTTTTCGTTTCACATGCTTTCAAACACAAATGAAATTTTCAAAAATCGAGCAAAAAGTCGATTTTTTTTTCGTTTCACATGCTTTCAAACACAAATGAAATTTTCGAAAATCGAGCAAATAGTCGATTTTTTTTTTCGTTTCACATGCTTTCAAACACAAATGAAATTTTCGAAAATCGAGCAAAAAGTCGATTTTTTTTTCGTTTCACATGCTTTCAAACACAAATGAAATTTTCGAAAATCGAGCAAAAAGTCGATTTTTTTTTCGTTTCACATGCTTTCAAACACAAATGAAATTTTCGAAAATCGAGCAAAAAGTCGATTTTTTTTTCGTTTCACATGCTTTCAAACACAAATGAAATTTTCGAAAATCGAGCAAAAAGTCGATTTTTTTTTCGTTTCACATGCTTTCAAACACAAATGAAATTTTCGAAAATCGAGCAAACAGTCGATTTTTTTTTCGTTTTACATGCTTTCAAACACAAATGAAATTTTCGAAAATCGAGCAAAAAGTCGATTTTTTTTCGGTTCACATGCAAAAATCGAGTGAAGAGTCGATTTTTTTTCGTTATTTACGCGTTTCACATGCTTTCAAACACAAATGAAATTTTCAAAAATCGAGTGAAGAGTCGATTTTTTTTCGTTATTTACACGTTTCACATGCTTTCAAACACAAATGAAATTTTCGAAAATCAAGCAAAAAGTCGATTTTTTTTTTCGTTTCACATGCTTTCAAACACAAATGAAATTTTCCAAAATCGAGCAAAAAGTCGATTTTTTTTTTCGTTTCACATGCTTTCAAACACAAATGAAATTTTCCAAAATCGAGCAAAAAGTCGATTTTTTTTTCGTTTCACATGCTTTCAAACACAAATGAAATTTTCGAAAATCGAGCAAAAAGCCGATTTTTTTTTCGTTTCACATGCTTTCAAACACAAATGAAATTTTCGAAAATCGAGCAAAAAGTCGATTTTTTTTTCGTTTCACATGCTTTCAAACACAAATGAAATTTTCGAAAATCGAGCAAAAAGTCGATTTTTTTTTCGTTTCACATGCTTTCAAACACAAATGAAATTTTCGAAAATCGAGCAAAAAGTCGATTTTTTTTTCGTTTTACATGCTTTCAAACACAAATGAAATTTTCGAAAATCGAGCAAAAAGTCGATTTTTTTTCGGTTCACATGCAAAAATCGAGTGAAGAGTCGATTTTTTTTCGTTATTTACGCGTTTCACATGCTTTCAAACACAAATGAAATTTTCAAAAATCGAGTGAAGAGTCGATTTTTTTTCGTTTTTTACACGTTTCACATGCTTTCAAACACAAATGAAATTTTCGAAAATCGAGCAAAAAGTCGATTTTTTTTTCGTTTCACATGCTTTCAAACACAAATGAAATTTTCGAAAATCGAGCAAAAAGTCGATTTTTTTTTCGTTTCACATGCTTTCAACACAAATGAAATTTTCGAAAATCGAGCAAAAAGTCGATTTTTTTTTCGTTTCACATGCTTTCAAACACAAATGAAATTTTTGAAAATCGAGCAAAAAGTCGATTTTTTTTTCGTTTCACATGCTTTCAAACACAAATGAAATTTTCGAAAATCGAGCAAAAAGTCGATTTTTTTTTCGTTTCACATGCTTTCAAACACAAATGAAATTTTCGAAAATCGAGCAAAAAGTCGATTTTTTTTTCGTTTCACATGCTTTCAAACACAAATGAAATTTTCGAAAATCGAGCAAAAAGTCGATTTTTTTTTCGTTTCACATGCTTTCAAACACAAATGAAATTTTCGAAAATCGAGCAAAAAGTCGATTTTTTTTTCGGTTCACATGCAAAAATCGAGTGAAGAGTCGATTTTTTTTCGTTATTTACGCGTTTCACATGCTTTCAAACACAAATGAAATTTTCAAAAATCGAGTGATGAGTCGATTTTTTTTCGTTTTTTACGCGTTTCACATGCTTTCAAACACAAATGAAATTTTCGAAAATCGAGCAAAAAGTCGATTTTTTTTTTCGTTTCACATGCTTTCAAACACAAATGAAATTTTCGAAAATCGAGCAAAAAGTCGATTTTTTTTTCGTTTCACATGCTTTCAAACACAAATGAAATTTTCGAAAATCGAGCAAAAAGTCGATTTTTTTTTCGTTTCACATGCTTTCAAACACAAATGAAATTTTCGAAAATCGAGCAAAAAGTCGATTTTTTTTTTCGTTTCACATGCTTTCAAACACAAATGAAATTTTCGAAAATCGAGCAAAAAGTCGATTTTTTTTTCGTTTCACATGCTTTCAAACACAAATGAAATTTTCGAAAATCGAGCAAAAAGCCGATTTTTTTTTCGTTTCACATGCTTTCAAACACAAATGAAATTTTCGAAAATCGAGCAAAAAGTCGATTTTTTTTTCGTTTCACATGCTTTCAAACACATATGAAATTTTCGAAAATCGAGCAAAAAGTCGATTTTTTTTTCGTTTCACATGCTTTCAAACACAAATGAAATTTTCGAAAATCGAGCAAAAAGTCGATTTTTTTTTCGTTTTACATGCTTTCAAACACAAATGAAATTTTCGAAAATCGAGCAAAAAGTCGATTTTTTTTCGGTTCACATGCAAAAATCGAGTGAAGAGTCGATTTTTTTTCGTTATTTACGCGTTTCACATGCTTTCAAACACAAATGAAATTTTCAAAAATCGAGTGAAGAGTCGATTTTTTTTCGTTTTTTACACGTTTCACATGCTTTCAAACACAAATGAAATTTTCGAAAATCGAGCAAAAAGTCGATTTTTTTTTCGTTTCACATGCTTTCAAACACAAATGAAATTTTCGAAAATCGAGCAAAAAGTCGATTTTTTTTTCGTTTCACATGCTTTCAACACAAATGAAATTTTCGAAAATCGAGCAAAAAGTCGATTTTTTTTTCGTTTCACATGCTTTCAAACACAAATGAAATTTTCGAAAATCGAGCAAAAAGTCGATTTTTTTTTCGTTTCACATGCTTTCAAACACAAATGAAATTTTCGAAAATCGAGCAAAAAGTCGATTTTTTTTTCGTTTCACATGCTTTCAAACACAAATGAAATTTTCGAAAATCGAGCAAAAAGTCGATTTTTTTTTCGTTTCACATGCTTTCAAACACAAATGAAATTTTCGAAAATCGAGCAAAAAGTCGATTTTTTTTTCGTTTCACATGCTTTCAAACACAAATGAAATTTTCGAAAATCGAGCAAAAAGTCGATTTTTTTTTCGGTTCACATGCAAAAATCGAGTGAAGAGTCGATTTTTTTTCGTTATTTACGCGTTTCACATGCTTTCAAACACAAATGAAATTTTCAAAAATCGAGTGAAGAGTCGATTTTTTTTCGTTTTTTACACGTTTCACATGCTTTCAAACACAAATGAAATTTTCGAAAATCGAGTGAAGAGTCGATTTTTTTTCGTTTTTTACACGTTTCACATGCTTTCAAACACAAATGAAATTTTCGAAAATCGAGCAAAAAGTCGATTTTTTTTTCGTTTCACATGCTTTCAAACACAAATGAAATTTTCGAAAATCGAGCAAAAAGTCGATTTTTTTTTCGTTTCACATGCTTTCAAACACAAATGAAATTTTCGAAAATCGAGCAAAAAGTCGATTTTTTTTTCGTTTCACATGCTTTCAAACGCAAATGAAATTTTCGAAAATCGAGCAAAAAGTCGATTTTTTTTTCGTTTCACATGCTTTCAAACACAAATGAAATTTTCGAAAATCGAGCAAAAAGTCGATTTTTTTTTCGTTTCACATGCTTTCAAACACAAATGAAATTTTCGAAAATCGAGCAAAAAGTCGATTTTTTTTTCGGTTCACATGCTTTCAAACACATATGAAATTTTCGAAAATCGAGCAAAAAGTCGATTTTTTTTTCGTTTCACATGCTTTCAAACACAAATGAAATTTTCGAAAATCGAGCAAAAAGTCGATTTTTTTTTCGTTTTACATGCTTTCAAACACAAATGAAATTTTCGAAAATCGAGCAAAAAGTCGATTTTTTTTCGGTTCACATGCAAAAATCGAGTGAAGAGTCGATTTTTTTTCGTTATTTACGCGTTTCACATGCTTTCAAACACAAATGAAATTTTCAAAAATCGAGTGAAGAGTCGATTTTTTTTCGTTTTTTACACGTTTCACATGCTTTCAAACACAAATGAAATTTTCGAAAATCGAGCAAAAAGTCGATTTTTTTTTCGTTTCACATGCTTTCAAACACAAATGAAATTTTCGAAAATCGAGCAAAAAGTCGATTTTTTTTTCGTTTCACATGCTTTCAACACAAATGAAATTTTCGAAAATCGAGCAAAAAGTCGATTTTTTTTTCGTTTCACATGCTTTCAAACACAAATGAAATTTTCGAAAATCGAGCAAAAAGTCGATTTTTTTTTCGTTTCACATGCTTTCAAACACAAATGAAATTTTCGAAAATCGAGCAAAAAGTCGATTTTTTTTTCGTTTCACATGCTTTCAAACACAAATGAAATTTTCGAAAATCGAGCAAAAAGTCGATTTTTTTTTCGTTTCACATGCTTTCAAACACAAATGAAATTTTCGAAAATCGAGCAAAAAGTCGATTTTTTTTTCGTTTCACATGCTTTCAAACACAAATGAAATTTTCGAAAATCGAGCAAAAAGTCGATTTTTTTTTCGGTTCACATGCAAAAATCGAGTGAAGAGTCGATTTTTTTTCGTTATTTACGCGTTTCACATGCTTTCAAACACAAATGAAATTTTCAAAAATCGAGTGAAGAGTCGATTTTTTTTCGTTTTTTACACGTTTCACATGCTTTCAAACACAAATGAAATTTTCGAAAATCGAGTGAAGAGTCGATTTTTTTTCGTTTTTTACACGTTTCACATGCTTTCAAACACAAATGAAATTTTCGAAAATCGAGCAAAAAGTCGATTTTTTTTTCGTTTCACATGCTTTCAAACACAAATGAAATTTTCGAAAATCGAGCAAAAAGTCGATTTTTTTTTCGTTTCACATGCTTTCAAACACAAATGAAATTTTCGAAAATCGAGCAAAAAGTCGATTTTTTTTTCGTTTCACATGCTTTCAAACGCAAATGAAATTTTCGAAAATCGAGCAAAAAGTCGATTTTTTTTTCGTTTCACATGCTTTCAAACACAAATGAAATTTTCGAAAATCGAGCAAAAAGTCGATTTTTTTTTCGTTTCACATGCTTTCAAACACAAATGAAATTTTCGAAAATCGAGCAAAAAGTCGATTTTTTTTTCGGTTCACATGCTTTCAAACACATATGAAATTTTCGAAAATCGAGCAAAAAGTCGATTTTTTTTTCGTTTCACATGCTTTCAAACACAAATGAAATTTTCGAAAATCGAGCAAAAAGTCGATTTTTTTTTCGTTTTACATGCTTTCAAACACAAATGAAATTTTCGAAAATCGAGCAAAAAGTCGATTTTTTTTCGGTTCACATGCAAAAATCGAGTGAAGAGTCGATTTTTTTTCGTTATTTACGCGTTTCACATGCTTTCAAACACAAATGAAATTTTCAAAAATCGAGTGAAGAGTCGATTTTTTTTCGTTTTTTACACGTTTCACATGCTTTCAAACACAAATGAAATTTTCGAAAATCGAGCAAAAAGTCGATTTTTTTTTCGTTTCACATGCTTTCAAACACAAATGAAATTTTCGAAAATCGAGCAAAAAGTCGATTTTTTTTTCGTTTCACATGCTTTCAACACAAATGAAATTTTCGAAAATTGAGCAAAAAGTCGATTTTTTTTTCGTTTCACATGCTTTCAAACACAAATGAAATTTTCGAAAATCGAGCAAAAAGTCGATTTTTTTTTCGTTTCACATGCTTTCAAACACAAATGAAATTTTCGAAAATCGAGCAAAAAGTCGATTTTTTTTTCGTTTCACATGCTTTCAAACACAAATGAAATTTTCGAAAATCGAGCAAAAAGTCGATTTTTTTTTCGTTTCACATGCTTTCAAACACAAATGAAATTTTCGAAAATCGAGCAAAAAGTCGATTTTTTTTTCGTTTCACATGCTTTCAAACACAAATGAAATTTTCGAAAATCGAGCAAAAAGTCGATTTTTTTTTCGGTTCACATGCAAAAATCGAGTGAAGAGTCGATTTTTTTTCGTTATTTACGCGTTTCACATGCTTTCAAACACAAATGAAATTTTCAAAAATCGAGTGAAGAGTCGATTTTTTTTCGTTTTTTGCACGTTTCACATGCTTTCAAACACAAATGAAATTTTCGAAAATCGAGTGAAGAGTCGATTTTTTTTCGTTTTTTACACGTTTCACATGCTTTCAAACACAAATGAAATTTTCGAAAATCGAGCAAAAAGTCGATTTTTTTTTCGTTTCACATGCTTTCAAACACAAATGAAATTTTCGAAAATCGAGCAAAAAGTCGATTTTTTTTTCGTTTCACATGCTTTCAAACACAAATGAAATTTTCGAAAATCGAGCAAAAAGTCGATTTTTTTTTCGTTTCACATGCTTTCAAACGCAAATGAAATTTTCGAAAATCGAGCAAAAAGTCGATTTTTTTTTCGTTTCACATGCTTTCAAACACAAATGAAATTTTCGAAAATCGAGCAAAAAGTCGATTTTTTTTTCGTTTCACATGCTTTCAAACACAAATGAAATTTTCGAAAATCGAGCAAAAAGTCGATTTTTTTTTCGGTTCACATGCTTTCAAACACATATGAAATTTTCGAAAATCGAGCAAAAAGTCGATTTTTTTTTCGTTTCACATGCTTTCAAACACAAATGAAATTTTCGAAAATCGAGCAAAAAGTCGATTTTTTTTTCGTTTTACATGCTTTCAAACACAAATGAAATTTTCGAAAATCGAGCAAAAAGTCGATTTTTTTTCGGTTCACATGCAAAAATCGAGTGAAGAGTCGATTTTTTTTCGTTATTTACGCGTTTCACATGCTTTCAAACACAAATGAAATTTTCAAAAATCGAGTGAAGAGTCGATTTTTTTTCGTTTTTTACACGTTTCACATGCTTTCAAACACAAATGAAATTTTCGAAAATCGAGCAAAAAGTCGATTTTTTTTTCGTTTCACATGCTTTCAAACACAAATGAAATTTTCGAAAATCGAGCAAAAAGTCGATTTTTTTTTCGTTTCACATGCTTTCAACACAAATGAAATTTTCGAAAATCGAGCAAAAAGTCGATTTTTTTTTCGTTTCACATGCTTTCAAACACAAATGAAATTTTCGAAAATCGAGCAAAAAGTCGATTTTTTTTTCGTTTCACATGCTTTCAAACACAAATGAAATTTTCGAAAATCGAGCAAAAAGTCGATTTTTTTTTCGTTTCACATGCTTTCAAACACAAATGAAATTTTCGAAAATCGAGCAAAAAGTCGATTTTTTTTTCGGTTCACATGCAAAAATCGAGTGAAGAGTCGATTTTTTTTTCGTTATTTACGCGTTTCACATGCTTTCAAACACAAATGAAATTTTCAAAAATCGAGTGAAGAGTCGATTTTTTTTCGTTTTTTACACGTTTCACATGCTTTCAAACACAAATGAAATTTTCGAAAATCGAGCAAAAAGTCGATTTTTTTTTCGTTTCACATGCTTTCAAACACAAATGAAATTTTCGAAAATCGAGCAAAAAGTCGATTTTTTTTTCGTTTCACATGCTTTCAAACACAAATGAAATTTTCGAAAATCGAGCAAAAAGTCGATTTTTTTTTCGTTTCACATGCTTTCAAACGCAAATGAAATTTTCGAAAATCGAGCAAAAAGTCGATTTTTTTTTCGTTTCACATGCTTTCAAACACAAATGAAATTTTCGAAAATCGAGCAAAAAGTCGATTTTTTTTTCGTTTCACATGCTTTCAAACACAAATGAAATTTTCGAAAATCGAGCAAAAAGTCGATTTTTTTTTCGGTTCACATGCAAAAATCGAGTGAAGAGTCGATTTTTTTTCGTTATTTACGCGTTTCACATGCTTTCAAACACAAATGAAATTTTCGAAAATCGAGAAAAAAGTCGATTTTTTTTTCGTTTCACATGCGTTCAAACACAAATGAAATTTTCGAAAATCGAGCAAAAAGTCGATTTTTTTTTCGTTTCACATGAGTTCAAACACAAATGAAATTTTCAAAAATCGAGTGAAGAGTCGATTTTTTTTCGTTTTTTACACGTTTCACATGCTTTCAAACACAAATGAAATTTTCGAAAATCGAGCAAAAAGTCGATTTTTTTTTCGTTTCACATGCTTTCAAACACAAATGAAATTTTCGAAAATCGAGCAAAAAGTCGATTTTTTTTTCGTTTCACATGCTTTCAAACACAAATGAAATTTTCGAAAATCGAGCAAAAAGTCGATTTTTTTTTCGTTTCACATGCTTTCAAACACAAATGAAATTTTCGAAAATCGAGCAAAAAGTCGATTTTTTTTTCGTTTCACATGCTTTCAACACAAATGAAATTTTCGAAAATCGAGCAAAAAGTCGATTTTTTTTTCGTTTCACATGCTTTCAAACACAAATGAAATTTTCGAAAATCGAGCAAAAAGTCGATTTTTTTTTCGTTTCACATGCTTTCAAACACAAATGAAATTTTCGAAAATCGAGCAAAAAGTCGATTTTTTTTTCGTTTCACATGCTTTCAAACACAAATGAAATTTTCGAAAATCGAGCAAAAAGTCGATTTTTTTTTCGTTTCACATGCTTTCAAACACAAATGAAATTTTCGAAAATCGAGCAAAAAGTCGATTTTTTTTTCGTTTCACATGCTTTCAAACACAAATGAAATTTTCAAAAATCGAGTGAAGAGTCGATTTTTTTTCGTTTTTTACACGTTTCACATGCTTTCAAACACAAATGAAATTTTCGAAAATCGAGCAAAAAGTCGATTTTTTTTTCGTTTCACATGCTTTCAAACACAAATGAAATTTTCGAAAATCGAGCAAAAAGTCGAATTTTTTTTCGTTTCACATGCTTTCAAACACAAATGAAAATTTCGAAAATCGAGCAAAAAGTCGATTTTTTTTTTCGTTTCACATGCAAAAATCGAGTGAAGAGTCGATTTTTTTTCGTTATTTACGCGTTTCACATGCTTTCAAACACAAATGAAATTTTCGAAAATCGAGCAAGAAGTCGATTTTTTTTTTCGTTTCACATGCTTTCAAACACAAATGAAATTTTCGAAAATCGAGCAAAAAGTCGATTTTTTTTTCGTTTTTTACACGTTTCACATGCTTTCAAACACAAATGAAATTTTCGAAAATCGAGCAAAAAGTCGATTTTTTTTTCGTTTCACATGCTTTCAAACACAAATGAAATTTTCGAAAATCGAGCAAAAAGTCGATTTTTTTTTTCGTTTCACATGCTTTCAAACACAAATGAAATTTTCGAAAATCGAGCAAAAAGTCGATTTTTTTTTCGTTTCACATGCTTTCAAACACAAATGAAATTTTCGAAAATCGAGCAACAAGTCGATTTTTTTTTTCGGTTCACATGCAAAAATCGAGTGAAGAGTCGATTTTTTTTCGTTATTTACGCGTTTCACATGCTTTCAAACACAAATGAAATTTTCAAAAATCGAGTGAAGAGTCGATTTTTTTTCGTTTTTTACGCGTTTCACATGCTTTCAAACACAAATGAAATTTTCGAAAATCGAGCAAAAAGTCGATTTTTTTTTTCGTTTCACATGCTTTCAAACACAAATGAAATTTTCGAAAATCGAGCAAAAAGTCGATTTTTTTTTTCGTTTCACATGCTTTCAAACACAAATGAAATTTTCGAAAATCGAGCAAAAAGTCGATTTTTTTTTCGTTTCACATGCTTTCAAACACAAATGAAATTTTCGAAAATCGAGCAAAAAGTCGATTTTTTTTTCGTTTCACATGCTTTCAAACACAAATGAAATTTTCGAAAATCGAGCAAAAAGTCGATTTTTTTTTCGTTTCACATGCTTTCAAACACAAATGAAAATTTCGAAAATCGAGCAAAAAGTCGATTTTTTTTTTCGTTTCACATGCAAAAATCGAGTGAAGAGTCGATTTTTTTTCGTTATTTACGCGTTTCACATGCTTTCAAACACAAATGAAATTTTCGAAAATCGAGCAAGAAGTCGATTTTTTTTTTCGTTTTACATGCTTTCAAACACAAATGAAATTTTCGAAAATCGAGCAAAAAGTCGATTTTTTTTTCGTTTTTTACACGTTTCACATGCTTTCAAACACAAATGAAATTTTCGAAAATCGAGCAAAAAGTCGATTTTTTTTTCGTTTCACATGCTTTCAAACACAAATGAAATTTTCGAA
Source organism: Tachinus rufipes (assembly GCA_963932245.1). Classification (NCBI taxonomy): domain Eukaryota; kingdom Metazoa; phylum Arthropoda; class Insecta; order Coleoptera; family Staphylinidae; genus Tachinus; species Tachinus rufipes. The sequence continues at coordinate 38,109 of CAWVQR010000063.1, forward strand.
AATCGAGCATAAAGTCGATTTTTTTTTTCGTTTCACATGCTTTCAAACACAAATGAAATTTTCGAAAATCGAGCAAAAAGTCGATTTTTTTTTCGTTTCACATGCTTTCAAACACAAATGAAATTTTCGAAAATCGAGCAAAAAGTCGATTTTTTTTTCGTTTCACATGCTTTCAAACACAAATGAAATTTTCGAAAATCGAGCAAAAAGTCGATTTTTTTTTTCGTTTCACATGCTTTCAAACACAAATGAAATTTTCGAAAATCGAGCAAAAAGTCGATTTTTTTTTCGTTTCACACCCAGTAAACACAGTTACGTTTAAGATACGTTTATTTTTGGTATTACACCTAAGTGTAATAATTGTTTATTTGTTAAGTATATTATTCGGAAAAATGTCCGGCGACTAAACGGATATATCTCGTATATTTAGTGTGTAATATACGTATAGGTTATATGTATTTTAAACGTGTAATTTACGCGTATTATCAACGTAAAAAAATGCGTTAAAATATAATTAATATAATTGTATATTTTTTCAATTGAAATACACGTGTATTATAGGTTAAACTTTATCCGGCGAGTAGACATGTGTATGTTTGGATGCCTATACGAGATAACGGACTCATATTGGGAAGAATTGGGTCACCCATCCAAGTCGTGACCGAAGCGGACGTTGCTTAACTTTTGTTAACGCTGGTATTTGTACATGCCCTCTCTGCCGTACTGCCTACTTTCTCGGATATATAATAATATAAATATGTATATCATTTTAACATAAAATACAAAGTATTACATCTAAATAAATAAAACATTATAATATTTAACATAGATATTAAAGAACATTACAATTAAATTAAAGATTTATTTTGATTTTTCAACCAGTTTTTTGGTGACATCTGAAAAATATACTGTGTGTATTTCCACAACCTCATATGACACACATATGGTAATCTTTATTTTAAATAACTTGACTAGTTTGCTATTTGTATTTATAATACTATATATAACAATAGCAATTAATAATATTAAATTTAAATTAAAAAAATAAAAATAAATCGATGAATTAATATTAATGTTACTGTAATGGCTTTAATAACAAGTTATTTGAACCAAAAATGTCATTGCATATTTTCAGACTTAGCACAAATTAGGTATTTCATATTAGTACTCCTAAACCTGCGCTTCCAGTTCAATTATACAACACTTCAGCACTGTTGTGTAACAACAAACAACTTAAAACTGTATCGGATATTGCAACTAATAGCAAGTGCACATTATGGTTGATAAAAAATTTAAAAAAAAGATGAATCATGCATCTCAACATACACTTTGCAAACTATATTCACGCGCTCGGGTAGCCTCGGACGTACGAATATCCAAGACAACATTGATCGGCAAACTAAACCCAGAAATAATAAACGTTAAATATACGTAGATATATTATGCAGGTTATTTATAGATATATTCTGATGGATAATATACGTATATTAATCAACGGTAGAAAAAAAGGAAAATATAAACGTATAATATACAGATATACATATCTTACGTGTACAAGAAATGTATATTATACGAATACACATATACCATATACGCTTTTTACACCATATATACGTGTAATAAACTTATATTATCTAAACTTGTGTTTACTGGGCATGCTTTCAAACACAAATGAAATTTTCGAAAATCGAGCAACAAGTCGATTTTTTTTTTCGGTTCACATGCAAAAATCGAGTGAAGAGTCGATTTTTTTTCGTTATTTACGCGTTTCACATGCTTTCAAACACAAATGAAATTTTCAAAAATCGAGTGAAGAGTCGATTTTTTTTCGTTTTTTACGCGTTTTACATGCTTTCAAACACAAATGAAATTTTCGAAAATCGAGCAAAAAGTCGATTTTTTTTTCGTTTCACATGCTTTCAAACACAAATGAAATTTTCGAAAATCGAGCAAAAAGTCGATTTTTTTTTCGTTTCACATGCTTTCAAACACAAATGAAATTTTCGAAAATCGAGCAAAAAGTCGATTTTTTTTTCGTTTCACATGCTTTCAAACACAAATGAAATTTTCGAAAATCGAGCAAAAAGTCGATTTTTTTTTCGTTTCACATGCTTTCAAACACAAATGAAATTTTCGAAAATCGAGCAAAAAGTCGATTTTTTTTTTCGTTTCACATGCTTTCAAACACAAATGAAATTTTCGAAAATCGAGCAAAAAGTCGATTTTTTTTTCGTTTCACATGCTTTCAAACACAAATGAAATTTTCGAAAATCGAGCAAAAAGCCGATTTTTTTTTCGTTTCACATGCTTTCAAACACAAATGAAATTTTCGAAAATCGAGCAAAAAGTCGATTTTTTTTTCGTTTCACATGCTTTCAAACACAAATGAAATTTTCGAAAATCGAGCAAAAAGTCGATTTTTTTTTCGTTTCACATGCTTTCAAACACAAATGAAATTTTCGAAAATCGAGCAAAAAGTCGATTTTTTTTTCGTTTCACATGCTTTCAACACAAATGAAATTTTCGAAAATCGAGCAAAAAGTCGATTTTTTTTTCGTTTCACATGCTTTCAAACACAAATGAAATTTTCGAAAATCGAGCAAAAAGTCGATTTTTTTTTCGTTTCACATGCTTTCAAACACAAATGAAATTTTCGAAAATCGAGCAAAAAGTCGATTTTTTTTTCGTTTCACATGCTTTCAAACACAAATGAAATTTTCGAAAATCGAGCAAAAAGTCGATTTTTTTTTCGTTTCACATGCTTTCAAACACAAATGAAATTTTCGAAAATCGAGCAAAAAGTCGATTTTTTTTTCGGTTCACATGCAAAAATCGAGTGAAGAGTCGATTTTTTTTCGTTATTTACGCGTTTCACATGCTTTCAAACACAAATGAAATTTTCAAAAATCGAGTGAAGAGTCGATTTTTTTTCGTTTTTTACACGTTTCACATGCTTTCAAACACAAATGAAATTTTCGAAAATCGAGCAAAAAGTCGATTTTTTTTTCGTTTCACATGCTTTCAAACACAAATGAAATTTTCGAAAATCGAGCAAAAAGTCGATTTTTTTTTCGTTTCACATGCTTTCAAACACAAATGAAATTTTCGAAAATCGAGCAAAAAGTCGATTTTTTTTTCGTTTCACATGCTTTCAAACACAAATGAAATTTTCGAAAATCGAGCAAAAAGTCGATTTTTTTTTCGTTTCACATGCTTTCAAACACAAATGAAATTTTCGAAAATCGAGCAAAAAGTCGATTTTTTTTTCGTTTCACATGCTTTCAAACACAAATGAAATTTTCGAAAATCGAGCAAAAAGTCGATTTTTTTTTCGGTTCACATGCAAAAATCGAGTGAAGAGTCGATTTTTTTTCGTTATTTACGCGTTTCACATGCTTTCAAACACAAATGAAATTTTCGAAAATCGAGCAAAAAGTCGATTTTTTTTTCGTTTCACATGCGTTCAAACACAAATGAAATTTTCGAAAATCGAGCAAAAAGTCGATTTTTTTTTCGTTTCACATGAGTTCAAACACAAATGAAATTTTCGAAAATCGAGCAAAAAGTCGATTTTTTTTTCGTTTCACATGCTTTCAAAGACAAATGAAATTTTCGAAAATCGAGCAAAAAGTCGATTTTTTTTTCGTTTCACATGCTTTCAAACACAAATGAAATTTTCGAAAATCGAGCAAAAAGTCGATTTTTTTTTCGTTTCACATGCTTTCAAACACAAATGAAATTTTCGAAAATCGAGCAAAAAGTCGATTTTTTTTTCGTTTCACATGCACAAATGAAATTTTCGAAAATCGAGCAAAAAGTCGATTTTTTTTTCGTTTCACATGCTTTCAAACACAAATGAAATTTTCGAAAATCGAGCAAAAAGTCGATTTTTTTTTCGTTTCACATGCTTTCAAACACAAATGAAATTTTCGAAAATCGAGCAAAAAGTCGATTTTTTTTTCGTTTCACATGCACAAATGAAATTTTCGAAAATCGAGCAAAAAGTCGATTTTTTTTTCGTTTCACATGCTTTCAAACACAAATGAAATTTTCGAAAATCGAGCAAAAAGTCGATTTTTTTTTCGTTTCACATGCACAAATGAAATTTTCGAAAATCGAGCAAAAAGTCGATTTTTTTTTCGTTTCACATGCTTTCAAACACAAATGAAATTTTCGAAAATCGAGCAAAAAGTCGAATTTTTTTTCGTTTCACATGCTTTCAAACACAAATGAAATTTTCGAAAATCGAGCAAAAAGTCGATTTTTTTTTCGTTTCACATGCTTTCAAACACAAATGAAAATTTCGAAAATCGAGCAAAAAGTCGATTTTTTTTTTCGTTTCACATGCAAAAATCGAGTGAAGAGTCGATTTTTTTTCGTTATTTACGCGTTTCACATGCTTTCAAACACAAATGAAATTTTCGAAAATCGAGCAAGAAGTCGATTTTTTTTTTCGTTTCACATGCTTTCAAACACAAATGAAATTTTCGAAAATCGAGCAAAAAGTCGATTTTTTTTTCGTTTTTTACACGTTTCACATGCTTTCAAACACAAATGAAATTTTCGAAAATCGAGCAAAAAGTCGATTTTTTTTTCGTTTCACATGCTTTCAAACACAAATGAAATTTTCGAAAATCGAGCATAAAGTCGATTTTTTTTTTCGTTTCACATGCTTTCAAACACAAATGAAATTTTCGAAAATCGAGCAAAAAGTCGATTTTTTTTTCGTTTCACATGCAAAAATCGAGTGAAGAGTCGATTTTTTTTCGTTATTTACGCGTTTCACATGCTTTCAAACACAAATGAAATTTTCAAAAATCGAGTGAAGAGTCGATTTTTTTTCGTTTTTTACGCGTTTCACATGCTTTCAAACACAAATGAAATTTTCGAAAATCGAGCAAAAAGTCGATTTTTTTTTCGTTTCACATGCTTTCAAACACAAATGAAATTTTCGAAAATCGAGCAAAAAGTCGATTTTTTTTTCGTTTCACATGCTTTCAAACACAAATGAAATTTTCGAAAATCGAGCAAAAAGTCGATTTTTTTTTTCGTTTCACATGCTTTCAAACACAAATGAAATTTTCGAAAATCGAGCAAAAAGTCGATTTTTTTTTCGTTTCACATGCTTTCAAACACAAATGAAATTTTCAAAAATCGAGTGGAGTCGATTTTTTTTCGTTTTTTACACGTTTCACATGCTTTCAAACACAAATGAAATTTTCGAAAATCGAGCAAAAAGTCGATTTTTTTTTCGTTTCACATGCTTTCAAACACAAATGAAATTTTCGAAAGTCGAGCAAAAAGTCGATTTTTTTTTCGTTTCACATGCTTTCAAACACAAATGAAATTTTCGAAAATCGAGCAAATAGTCGATTTTTTTTTCGTTTCACATGCTTTCAAACACAAATGAAATTTTCGAAAATCGAGCAAAAAGTCGATTTTTTTTTCGTTTCACATGCACAAATGAAATTTTCGAAAATCGAGCAAAAAGTCGATTTTTTTTTCGTTTCACATGCTTTCAAACACAAATGAAATTTTCGAAAATCGAGCAAAAAGTCGAATTTTTTTTCGTTTCACATGCTTTCAAACACAAATGAAATTTTCGAAAATCGAGCAAAAAGTCGATTTTTTTTTCGTTTCACATGCTTTCAAACACAAATGAAAATTTCGAAAATCGAGCAAAAAGTCGATTTTTTTTTTCGTTTCACATTCAAAAATCGAGTGAAGAGTCGATTTTTTTTCGTTATTTACGCGTTTCACATGCTTTCAAACACAAATGAAATTTTCGAAAATCGAGCAAGAAGTCGATTTTTTTTTCGTTTCACATGCTTTCAAACACAAATGAAATTTTCGAAAATCGAGCAAAAAGTCGATTTTTTTTTCGTTTTTTACACGTTTCACATGCTTTCAAACACAAATGAAATTTTCGAAAATCGAGCAAAAAGTCGATTTTTTTTTCGTTTCACATGCTTTCAAACACAAATGAAATTTTCGAAAATCGAGCATAAAGTCGATTTTTTTTTTCGTTTCACATGCTTTCAAACACAAATGAAATTTTCGAAAATCGAGCAAAAAGTCGATTTTTTTTTCGTTTCACATGCAAAAATCGAGTGAAGAGTCGATTTTTTTTCGTTATTTACGCGTTTCACATGCTTTCAAACACAAATGAAATTTTCAAAAATCGAGTGAAGAGTCGATTTTTTTTCGTTTTTTACGCGTTTCACATGCTTTCAAACACAAATGAAATTTTCGAAAATCGAGCAAAAAGTCGATTTTTTTTTCGTTTCACATGCTTTCAAACACAAATGAAATTTTCGAAAATCGAGCAAAAAGTCGATTTTTTTTTCGTTTCACATGCTTTCAAACACAAATGAAATTTTCGAAAATCGAGCAAAAAGTCGATTTTTTTTTTCGTTTCACATGCTTTCAAACACAAATGAAATTTTCGAAAATCGAGCAAAAAGTCGATTTTTTTTTCGTTTCACATGCTTTCAAACACAAATGAAATTTTCGAAAATCGAGCAAAAAGCCGATTTTTTTTTCGTTTCACATGCTTTCAAACACAAATGAAATTTTCGAAAATCGAGCAAAAAGTCGATTTTTTTTTCGTTTCACATGCTTTCAAACACAAATGAAATTTTCGAAAATCGAGCAAAAAGTCGATTTTTTTTTCGTTTCACATGCTTTCAAACACAAATGAAATTTTCGAAAATCGAGCAAAAAGTCGATTCTTTTTTCGTTTTACATGCTTTCAAACACAAATGAATTTTTCGAAAATCGAGCAAAAAGTCGATTTTTTTTCGGTTCACATGCAAAAATCGAGTGAAGAGTCGATTTTTTTTCGTTATTTACGCGTTTCACATGCTTTCAAACACAAATGAAATTTTCAAAAATCGAGTGAAGAGTCGATTTTTTTTCGTTTTTTACACGTTTCACATGCTTTCAAACACAAATGAAATTTTCGAAAATCGAGCAAAAAGTCGATTTTTTTTTCGTTTCACATGCTTTCAAACACAAATGAAATTTTCGAAAATCGAGCAAAAAGTCGATTTTTTTTTCGTTTCACATGCTTTCAACACAAATGAAATTTTCGAAAATCGAGCAATAAGTCGATTTTTTTTTCGTTTCACATGCTTTCAAACACAAATGAAATTTTCGAAAATCGAGCAAAAAGTCGATTTTTTTTTCGTTTCACATGCTTTCAAACACAAATGAAATTTTCGAAAATCGAGCAAAAAGTCGATTTTTTTTTCGTTTCACATGCTTTCAAACACAAATGAAATTTTCGAAAATCGAGCAAAAAGTCGATTTTTTTTTCGTTTCACATGCTTTCAAACACAAATGAAATTTTCGAAAATCGAGCAAAAAGTCGATTTTTTTTTCGTTTCACATGCTTTCAAACACAAATGAAATTTTCGAAAATCGAGCAAAAAGTCGATTTTTTTTCGGTTCACATGCAAAAATGAAATTTTCGAAAATCGAGCAAAAAGTCGATTTTTTTTTCGTTTCACATGCTTTCAAACACAAATGAAATTTTCGAAAATCGAGCAAAAAGTCGATTTTTTTTTCGTTTTACATGCTTTCAAACACAAATGAAATTTTCGAAAATCGAGCAAAAAGTCGATTTTTTTTCGGTTCACATGCAAAAATCGAGTGAAGAGTCGATTTTTTTTCGTTATTTACGCGTTTCACATGCTTTCAAACACAAATGAAATTTTCAAAAATCGAGTGAAGAGTCGATTTTTTTTCGTTTTTTACACGTTTCACATGCTTTCAAACACAAATGAAATTTTCGAAAATCGAGCAAAAAGTCGATTTTTTTTTCGTTTCACATGCTTTCAAACACAAATGAAATTTTCGAAAATCGAGCAAAAAGTCGATTTTTTTTTCGTTTCACATGCTTTCAACACAAATGAAATTTTCGAAAATCGAGCAAAAAGTCGATTTTTTTTTCGTTTCACATGCTTTCAAACACAAATGAAATTTTCGAAAATCGAGCAAAAAGTCGATTTTTTTTTCGTTTCACATGCTTTCAAACACAAATGAAATTTTCGAAAATCGAGCAAAAAGTCGATTTTTTTTTCGTTTCACATGCTTTCAAACACAAATGAAATTTTCGAAAATCGAGCAAAAAGTCGATTTTTTTTTCGTTTCACATGCTTTCAAACACAAATGAAATTTTCGAAAATCGAGCAAAAAGTCGATTTTTTTTTCGTTTCACATGCTTTCAAACACAAATGAAATTTTCGAAAATCGAGCAAAAAGTCGATTTTTTTTTCGGTTCACATGCAAAAATCGAGTGAAGAGTCGATTTTTTTTCGTTATTTACGCGTTTCACATGCTTTCAAACACAAATGAAATTTTCAAAAATCGAGTGAAGAGTCGATTTTTTTTCGTTTTTTACACGTTTCACATGCTTTCAAACACAAATGAAATTTTCGAAAATCGAGCAAAAAGTCGATTTTTTTTTCGTTTCACATGCTTTCAAACACAAATGAAATTTTCGAAAATCGAGCAAAAAGTCGATTTTTTTTTCGTTTCACATGCACAAATGAAATTTTCGAAAATCGAGCAAAAAGTCGATTTTTTTTTCGTTTCACATGATTTCAAACACAAATGAAATTTTCGAAAATCGAGCAAAAAGTCGATTTTTTTTTCGTTTCACATGCTTTCAAACACAAATGAAATTTTCGAAAATCGAGCAAAAAGTCGATTTTTTTTTCGGTTCACATGCAAAAATCGAGTGAAGAGTCGATTTTCTTTCGTTATTTACGCGTTTCACATGCTTTCAAACACAAATGAAATTTTCAAAAATCGAGTGAAGAGTCGATTTTTTTTCGTTTTTTACACGTTTCACATGCTTTCAAACACAAATGAAATTTTCGAAAATCGAGCAAAAAGTCGATTTTTTTTTCGTTTCACATGCTTTCAAACACAAATGAAATTTTCGAAAATCGAGCAAAAAGTCGATTTTTTTTTCGTTTCACATGCTTTCAAACACAAATGAAATTTTCGAAAATCGAGCAAAAAGTCGATTTTTTTTTTCGTTTCACATGCTTTCAAACACAAATGAAATTTTCGAAAATCGAGCAAAAAGTCGATTTTTTTTTCGTTTCACATGCTTTCAAACACAAATGAAATTTTCGAAAATCGAGCAAAAAGTCGATTTTTTTTTCGTTTCACATGCATAAATCGAGTGAAGAGTCGATTTTTTTTCGTTATTTACGCGTTTCACATGCTTTCAAACACAAATGAAATTTTCAAAAATCGAGTGAAGAGTCGATTTTTTTTCGTTTTTTACACGTTTCACATGCTTTCAAACACAAATGAAATTTTCGAAAATCGAGCAAAAAGTCGATTTTTTTTTCGTTTCACATGCTTTCAAACACAAATGAAATTTTCGAAAATCGAGCAAAAAGTCGATTTTTTTTTCGTTTCACATGCTTTCAAACACAAATGAAATTTTCGAAAATCGAGCAAAAAGTCGATTTTTTTTTTCGTTTCACATGCAAAAATCGAGTGAAGAGTCGATTTTTTTTCGTTATTTACGCGTTTCACATGCTTTCAAACACAAATGAAATTTTCAAAAATCGAGTGAAGAGTCGATTTTTTTTCGTTTTTTACGCGTTTCACATGCTTTCAAACACAAATGAAATTTTCGAAAATCGAGCAAAAAGTCGATTTTTTTTTCGTTTCACATGCTTTCAAACACAAATGAAATTTTCGAAAATCGAGCAAAAAGTCGATTTTTTTTTAGTTTCACATGCTTTCAAACACAAATGAAATTTTCGAAAATCGAGCAAAAAGTCGATTTTTTTTCGTTTCACATGCTTTCAAACACAAATGAAATTTTCGAAAATCGAGCAAAAAGTCGATTTTTTTTTTGTTTCACATGCTTTCAAACACAAATGAAATTTTCGAAAATCGAGCAAAAAGTCGATTTTTTTTTCGTTTCACATGCTTTCAAACACAAATGAAATTTTCGAAAATCGAGCAAAAAGCCGATTTTTTTTTCGTTTCACATGCTTTCAAACACAAATGAAATTTTCGAAAATCGAGCAAAAAGTCGATTTTTTTTTCGTTTCACATGCATAAATCGAGTGAAGAGTCGATTTTTTTTCGTTATTTACGCGTTTCACATGCTTTCAAACACAAATGAAATTTTCAAAAATCGAGTGAAGAGTCGATTTTTTTTCGTTTTTTACACGTTTCACATGCTTTCAAACACAAATGAAATTTTCGAAAATCGAGCAAAAAGTCGATTTTTTTTTCGTTTCACATGCTTTCAAACACAAATGAAATTTTCGAAAATCGAGCAAAAAGTCGATTTTTTTTTCGTTTCACATGCTTTCAAACACAAATGAAATTTTCGAAAATCGAGCAAAAAGTCGATTTTTTTTTTCGTTTCACATGCAAAAATCGAGTGAAGAGTCGATTTTTTTTCGTTATTTACGCGTTTCACATGCTTTCAAACACAAATGAAATTTTCAAAAATCGAGTGAAGAGTCGATTTTTTTTCGTTTTTTACGCGTTTCACATGCTTTCAAACACAAATGAAATTTTCGAAAATCGAGCAAAAAGTCGATTTTTTTTTCGTTTCACATGCTTTCAAACACAAATGAAATTTTCGAAAATCGAGCAAAAAGTCGATTTTTTTTTCGTTTCACATGCTTTCAAACACAAATGAAATTTTCGAAAATCGAGCAAAAAGTCGATTTTTTTTTCGTTTCACATGCTTCAAACACAAATGAAATTTTCGAAAATCGAGCAACAAGTCGATTTTTTTTTCGTTTCACATGCTTTCAAACACAAATGAAATTTTCGAAAATCGAGCAAAAAGTCGATTTTTTTTTTCGTTTCACATGCTTTCAAACACAAATGAAATTTTCGAAAATCGAGCAAAAAGTCGATTTTTTTTTCGTTTTACATGCTTTCAAACACAAATGAAATTTTCGAAAATCGAGCAAAAAGTCGATTTTTTTTCGGTTCACATGCAAAAATCGAGTGAAGAGTCGATTTTTTTTCGTTATTTACGCGTTTCACATGCTTTCAAACACAAATGAAATTTTCAAAAATCGAGTGAAGAGTCGATTTTTTTTCGTTTTTTACACGTTTCACATGCTTTCAAACACAAATGAAATTTTCGAAAATCGAGCAAAAAGTCGATTTTTTTTTCGTTTCACATGCTTTCAAACACAAATGAAATTTTCGAAAATCGAGCAAAAAGTCGATTTTTTTTTCGTTTCACATGCTTTCAACACAAATGAAATTTTCGAAAATCGAGCAAAAAGTCGATTTTTTTTTTCGTTTCACATGCTTTCAAACACAAATGAAATTTTCGAAAATCGAGCAAAAAGTCGATTTTTTTTTCGTTTCACATGCTTTCAAACACAAATGAAATTTTCGAAAATCGAGCAAAAAGTCGATTTTTTTTTCGTTTCACATGCTTTCAAACACAAATGAAATTTTCGAAAATCGAGCAAAAAGTCGATTTTTTTTTCGTTTCACATGCTTTCAAACACAAATGAAATTTTCGAAAATCGAGCAAAAAGTCGATTTTTTTTTCGTTTCACATGCTTTCAAACACAAATGAAATTTTCGAAAATCGAGCAAAAAGTTGATTTTTTTTTCGGTTCACATGCAAAAATTGAGTGAAGAGTCGATTTTTTTTCGTTATTTACGCGTTTCACATGCTTTCAAACACAAATGAAATTTTCAAAAATCGAGTGAAGAGTCGATTTTTTTTCGTTTTTTACACGTTTCACATGCTTTCAAACACAAATAAAATTTTCGAAAATCGAGCAAAAAGACGATTTTTTTTTTCGTTTCACATGCTTTCAAACACAAATGAAATGTTCGAAAATCGAGCAAAAAGTCGATTTTTTTTTCGTTTCACATGCTTTCAAACACAAATGAAATTTTCGAAAATCGAGCAAAAAGTCGATTTTTTTTTCGTTTCACATGCTTTCAAACACAAATGAAATTTTCGAAAATCGAGCAAAAAGTCGATTTTTTTTTCGTTTCACATGCTTTCAAACACAAATGAAATTTTCGAAAATCGAGCAAAAAGTCGATTTTTTTTTCGTTTCACATGCTTTCAAACACAAATGAAATTTTCAAAAATCGAGTGAAGAGTCGATTTTTTTTCGTTTTTTACACGTTTCACATGCTTTCAAACACAAATGAAATTTTCGAAAATCGAGCAAAAAGTCGATTTTTTTTTCGTTTCACATGCTTTCAAACACAAATGAAATTTTCGAAAATCGAGCAAAAAGTCGATTTTTTTTTCGTTTCACATGCTTTCAAACACAAATGAAATTTTCGAAAATCGAGCAAAAAGTCGATTTTTTTTTCGTTTCACATGCTTTCAAACACAAATGAAATTTTCGAAAATCGAGCAAAAAGTCGATTTTTTTTTCGTTTCACATGCTTTCAAACACAAATGAAATTTTCGAAAATCGAGCAAAAAGTCGATTTTTTTTTCGTTTCACATGCACAAATGAAATTTTCGAAAATCGAGCAAAAAGTCGATTTTTTTTTCGTTTCACATGCTTTCAAACACAAATGAAATTTTCGAAAATCGAGCAAAAAGTCGATTTTTTTTTCGTTTCACATGAGTTCAAACACAAATGAAATTTTCGAAAATCGAGCAAAAAGTCGATTTTTTTTTCGTTTCACATGCTTTCAAACACAAATGAAATTTTCGAAAATCGAGCAAAAAGTCGATTTTTTTTTCGTTTCACATGCTTCAAACACAAATGAAATTTTCGAAAATCGAGCAAAAAGTCGATTTTTTTTTCGTTTCACATGCTTTCAAACACAAATGAAATTTTCCAAAATCGAGCAAAAAGTCGATTTTTTTTTCGTTTCACATGCTTTCAAACACAAATGAAATTTTCGAAAATCGAGCAAAAAGTCGATTTTTTTTTCGTTTCACATGCTTTCAAACACAAATGAAATTTTCGAAAATCGAGCAAAAAGTCGATTTTTTTTTCGTTTCACATGCTTTCAAACACAAATGAAATTTTCGAAAATCGAGCAAAAAGTCGATTTTTTTTTCGTTTCACATGCTTTCAAACACAAATGAAATTTTCGAAAATCGAGCAAAAAGTCGATTTTTTTTTCGTTTCACATGCTTTCAAACACAAATGAAATTTTCGAAAATCGAGCAAAAAGTCGATTTTTTTTTTCGTTTCACATGCTTTCAAACACAAATGAAATTTTCGAAAATCGAGCAAAAAGTCGATTTTTTTTTCGTTTCACATGCTTTCAAACACAAATGAAATTTTCGAAAATCGAGCAAAAAGTCGATTTTTTTTTCGTTTCACATGCTTTCAAACACAAATGAAATTTTCGAAAATCGAGCAAAAAGTCGATTTTTTTTTCGTTTCACATGCTTTCAAACACAAATGAAATTTTCGAAAATCGAGCAAAAAGTCGATTTTTTTTTCGGTTCACATGCAAAAATCGAGTGAAGAGTCGATTTTCTTTCGTTATTTACGCGTTTCACATGCTTTCAAACACAAATGAAATTTTCAAAAATCGAGTGAAGAGTCGATTTTTTTTCGTTTTTTACACGTTTCACATGCTTTCAAACACAAATGAAATTTTCGAAAATCGAGCAAAAAGTCGATTTTTTTTTCGTTTCACATGCTTTCAAACACAAATGAAATTTTCGAAAATCGAGCAAAAAGTCGATTTTTTTTTCGTTTCACATGCTTTCAAACACAAATGAAATTTTCGAAAATCGAGCAAAAAGTCGATTTTTTTTTCGTTTCACATGCTTTCAAACACAAATGAAATTTTCGAAAATCGAGCAAAAAGTCGATTTTTTTTTCGTTTCACATGCTTTCAAACACAAATGAAATTTTCGAAAATCGAGCAAAAAGTCGATTTTTTTTTCGTTTCACATGCTTTCACACACAAAAAGTCGATTTTTTTTTCGTTTCACATGCTTTCAAACACAAATGAAATTTTCGAAAATCGAGCAAAAAGTCGATTTTTTTTTCGTTTCACATGCTTTCAAACACAAATGAAATTTTCGAAAATCGAGCAAAAAGTCGATTTTTTTTTCGTTTCACATGCTTTCAAACACAAATGAAATTTTCGAAAATCGAGCAAAAAGTCGATTTTTTTTTCGTTTCACATGCTTTCAAACACAAATGAAATTTTCGAAAATCGAGCAAAAAGTCGATTTTTTTTTCGTTTCACATGCTTTCAAACACAAATGAAATTTTCGAAAATCGAGCAAAAAGTCGATTTTTTTTTCGTTTCACATCCTTTCAAACACAAATGAAATTTTCGAAAATCGAGCAAAAAGTCGATTTTTTTTTCGTTTCACATGCTTTCAAACACAAATGAAATTTTCGAAAATCGAGCAAAAAGTCGATTTTTTTTTCGTTTCACATGCTTTCAAACACAAATGAAATTTTCGAAAATCGAGCAAAAAGTCGATTTTTTTTTCGTTTAACATGCAAAAATCGAGTGAAGAGTCGATTTTTTTTCGTTATTTACGCGTTTCACATGCTTTCAAACACAAATGAAATTTTCAAAAATCGAGTGAAGAGTCGATTTTTTTTCGTTTTTTACGCGTTTCACATGCTTTCAAACACAAATGAAATTTTCGAAAATCGAGCAACAAGTCGATTTTTTTTTTCGGTTCACATGCAAAAATCGAGTGGAGTCGATTCTTTTTCGTTATTTACGCGTTTCACATGCTTTCAAACACAAATGAAATTTTCAAAAATCGAGTGAAGAGTCGATTTTTTTTCGTTTTTTACGCGTTTCACATGCTTTCAAACACAAATGAAATTTTCGAAAATCGAGCAAAAAGTCGATTTTTTTTTAGTTTCACATGCTTTCAAACACAAATGAAATTTTCGAAAATCGAGCAAAAAGTCGATTTTTTTTCGTTTCACATGCTTTCAAACACAAATGAAATTTTCGAAAATCGAGCAAAAAGTCGATTTTTTTTTTGTTTCACATGCTTTCAAACACAAATGAAATTTTCGAAAATCGAGCAAAAAGTCGATTTTTTTTTCGTTTCACATGCTTTCAAACACAAATGAAATTTTCGAAAATCGAGCAAAAAGCCGATTTTTTTTTCGTTTCACATGCTTTCAAACACAAATGAAATTTTCGAAAATCGAGCAAAAAGTCGATTTTTTTTTCGTTTCACATGCTTTCAAACACAAATGAAATTTTCAAAAATCGAGCAAAAAGTCGATTTTTTTTTCGTTTCACATGCTTTCAAACACAAATGAAATTTTCGAAAATCGAGCAAAAAGTCGATTTTTTTTTTCGTTTCACATGCTTTCAAACACAAATGAAATTTTCGAAAATCGAGCAAAAAGTCGATTTTTTTTTCGTTTCACATGCTTTCAAACACAAATGAAATTTTCGAAAATCGAGCAAAAAGTCGATTTTTTTTTTCGTTTCACATGCATAAATCGAGTGAAGAGTCGATTTTTTTTCGTTATTTACGCGTTTCACATGCTTTCAAACACAAATGAAATTTTCAAAAATCGAGTGAAGAGTCGATTTTTTTTCGTTTTTTACACGTTTCACATGCTTTCAAACACAAATGAAATTTTCGAAAATCGAGCAAAAAGTCGATTTTTTTTTCGTTTCACATGCTTTCAAACACAAATGAAATTTTCGAAAATCGAGCAAAAAGTCGATTTTTTTTTCGTTTCACATGCTTTCAAACACAAATGAAATTTTCGAAAATCGAGCAAACAGTCGATTTTTTTTTTCGTTTCACATGCAAAAATCGAGTGAAGAGTCGATTTTTTTTCGTTATTTACGCGTTTCACATGCTTTCAAACACAAATGAAATTTTCAAAAATCGAGTGAAGAGTCGATTTTTTTTCGTTTTTTACGCGTTTCACATGCTTTCAAACACAAATGAAATTTTCGAAAATCGAGCAAAAAGTCGATTTTTTTTTCGTTTCACATGCTTTCAAACACAAATGAAATTTTCGAAAATCGAGCAAAAAGTCGATTTTTTTTTCGTTTCACATGCTTTCAAACACAAATGAAATTTTCGAAAATCGAGCAAAAAGTCGATTTTTTTTTCGTTTCACATGCTTTCAAACACAAATGAAATTTTCGAAAATCGAGCAAAAAGTCGATTTTTTTTTTCGTTTCACATGCTTTCAAACACAAATGAAATTTTCGAAAATCGAGCAAAAAGCCGATTTTTTTTTCGTTTCACATGCTTTCAAACACAAATGAAATTTTCGAAAATCGAGCAAAAAGTCGATTTTTTTTTCGTTTCACATGCTTTCAAACACAAATGAAATTTTCGAAAATCGAGCAAAAAGTCGATTTTTTTTTTCGTTTCACATGCTTTCAAACACAAATGAAATTTTCGAAAATCGAGCAAAAAGTCGATTTTTTTTTCGTTTTACATGCTTTCAAACACAAATGAAATTTTCGAAAATCGAGCAAAAAGTCGATTTTTTTTCGGTTCACATGCAAAAATCGAGTGAAGAGTCGATTTTTTTTCGTTATTTACGCGTTTCACATGCTTTCAAACACAAATGAAATTTTCAAAAATCGAGTGAAGAGTCGATTTTTTTTCGTTTTTTACACGTTTCACATGCTTTCAAACACAAATGAAATTTTCGAAAATCGAGCAAAAAGTCGATTTTTTTTTCGTTTCACTTGCTTTCAAACACAAATGAAATTTTCGAAAATCGAGCAAAAAGTCGATTTTTTTTTCGTTTCACATGCTTTCAACACAAATGAAATTTTCGAAAATCGAGCAAAAAGTCGATTTTTTTTTCGTTTCACATGCTTTCAAACACAAATGAAATTTTCGAAAATCGAGCAAAAAGTCGATTTTTTTTTCGTTTCACATGCTTTCAAACACAAATGAAATTTTCGAAAATCGAGCAAAAAGTCGATTTTTTTTTCGTTTCACATGCTTTCAAACACAAATGAAATTTTCGAAAATCGAGCAAAAAGTCGATTTTTTTTTCGTTTCACATGCTTTCAAACACAAATGAAATTTTCGAAAATCGAGCAAAAAGTCGATTTTTTTTTCGTTTCACATGCTTTCAAACACAAATGAAATTTTCGAAAATCGAGCAAAAAGTTGATTTTTTTTTCGGTTCACATGCAAAAATTGAGTGAAGAGTCGATTTTTTTTCGTTATTTACGCGTTTCACATGCTTTCAAACACAAATGAAATTTTCAAAAATCGAGTGAAGAGTCGATTTTTTTTCGTTTTTTACACGTTTCACATGCTTTCAAACACAAATAAAATTTTCGAAAATCGAGCAAAAAGACGATTTTTTTTTTCGTTTCACATGCTTTCAAACACAAATGAAATTTTCGAAAATCGAGCAAAAAGTCGATTTTTTTTTCGTTTCACATGCTTTCAAACACAAATGAAATTTTCGAAAATCGAGCAAAAAGTCGATTTTTTTTTCGTTTCACATGCTTTCAAACACAAATGAAATTTTCGAAAATCGAGCAAAAAGTCGATTTTTTTTTCGTTTCACATGCTTTCAAACACAAATGAAATTTTCGAAAATCGAGCAAAAAGTCGATTTTTTTTTCGTTTCACATGCTTTCAAACACAAATGAAATTTTCAAAAATCGAGTGAAGAGTCGATTTTTTTTCGTTTTTTACACGTTTCACATGCTTTCAAACACAAATGAAATTTTCGAAAATCGAGCAAAAAGTCGATTTTTTTTTCGTTTCACATGCTTTCAAACACAAATGAAATTTTCGAAAATCGAGCAAAAAGTCGATTTTTTTTTCGTTTCACATGCTTTCAAACACAAATGAAATTTTCGAAAATCGAGCAAAAAGTCGATTTTTTTTTCGTTTCACATGCTTTCAAACACAAATGAAATTTTCGAAAATCGAGCAAAAAGTCGATTTTTTTTTCGTTTCACATGCTTTCAAACACAAATGAAATTTTCGAAAATCGAGCAAAAAGTCGATTTTTTTTTCGTTTCACATGCACAAATGAAATTTTCGAAAATCGAGCAAAAAGTCGATTTTTTTTTCGTTTCACATGCTTTCAAACACAAATGAAATTTTCGAAAATCGAGCAAAAAGTCGATTTTTTTTTCGTTTCACATGAGTTCAAACACAAATGAAATTTTCGAAAATCGAGCAAAAAGTCGATTTTTTTTCGTTTCACATGCTTTCAAACACAAATGAAATTTTCGAAAATCGAGCAAAAAGTCGATTTTTTTTTCGTTTCACATGCTTTCAAACACAAATGAAATTTTCGAAAATCGAGCAAAAAGTCGATTTTTTTTTCGTTTCACATGCTCTCAAACACAAATGAAATTTTCGAAAATCGAGCAAAAAGTCGATTTTTTTTTTCGTTTCACATGCTTTCAAACACAAATGAAATTTTCGAAAATCGAGCAAAAAGTCGATTTTTTTTTCGTTTCACATGCTTTCAAACACAAATGAAATTTTCGAAAATCGAGCAAAAAGTCGATTTTTTTTTCGTTTCACATGCTTTCAAACACAAATGAAATTTTCGAAAATCGAGCAAAAAGTCGATTTTTTTTTCGTTTCACATGCTTTCAAACACAAATGAAATTTTCGAAAATCGAGCAAAAAGTCGATTTTTTTTTCGTTTCACATGCTTTCAAACACAAATGAAATTTTCGAAAATCGAGCAAAAAGTCGATTTTTTTTTCGGTTCACATGCAAAAATCGAGTGAAGAGTCGATTTTCTTTCGTTATTTACGCGTTTCACATGCTTTCAAACACAAATGAAATTTTCAAAAATCGAGTGAAGAGTCGATTTTTTTTCGTTTTTTACACGTTTCACATGCTTTCAAACACAAATGAAATTTTCGAAAATCGAGCAAAAAGTCGATTTTTTTTTCGTTTCACATGCTTTCAAACACAAATGAAATTTTCGAAAATCGAGCAAAAAGTCGATTTTTTTTTCGTTTCACATGCTTTCAAACACAAATGAAATTTTCGAAAATCGAGCAAAAAGTCGATTTTTTTTTCGGTTCACATGCAAAAATCGAGTGAAGAGTCGATTTTCTTTCGTTATTTACGCGTTTCACATGCTTTCAAACACAAATGAAATTTTAAAAAATCGAGTGAAGAGTCGATTTTTTTTCGTTTTTTACACGTTTCACATGCTTTCAAACACAAATGAAATTTTCGAAAATCGAGCAAAAAGTCGATTTTTTTTTCGTTTCACATGCTTTCAAACACAAATGAAATTTTCGAAAATCGAGCAAAAAGTCGATTTTTTTTTCGTTTCACATGCTTTCAAACACAAATGAAATTTTCGAAAATCGAGCAAAAAGTCGATTTTTTTTTCGTTTCACATGCTTTCAAACACAAATGAAATTTTCGAAAATCGAGCAAAAAGTCGATTTTTTTTTTCGTTTCACATGCTTTCAAACACAAATGAAATTTTCCAAAATCGAGCAAAAAGTCGATTTTTTTTTCGTTTCACATGCTTTCAAACACAAATGAAATTTTCGAAAATCGAGCAAAAAGTCGATTTTTTTTTCGTTTCACATGCTTTCAAACACAAATGAAATTTTCGAAAATCGAGCAAAAAGTCGATTTTTTTTTCGTTTCACATGCTTTCAAACACAAATGAAATTTTCGAAAATCGAGCAAAAAGTCGATTTTTTTTTCGTTTCACATGCTTTCAAACACAAATGAAATTTTCGAAAATCGAGCAAAAAGTCGATTTTTTTTTCGTTTCACATGCTTTCAAACACAAATGAAATTTTCGAAAATCGAGCAAAAAGTCGATTTTTTTTTCGTTTCACATGCTTTCAAACACAAATGAAATTTTCGAAAATCGAGCAAAAAGTCGATTTTTTTTTCGGTTCACATGCAAAAATCGAGTGAAGAGTCGATTTTCTTTCGTTATTTACGCGTTTCACATGCTTTCAAACACAAATGAAATTTTCAAAAATCGAGTGAAGAGTCGATTTTTTTTCGTTTTTTACACGTTTCACATGCTTTCAAACACAAATGAAATTTTCGAAAATCGAGCAAAAAGTCGATTTTTTGTTCGTTTCACATGCTTTCAAACACAAATGAAATTTTCGAAAATCGAGCAAAAAGTCGATTTTTTTTTCGTTTCACATGCTTTCAAACACAAATGAAATTTTCGAAAATCGAGCAAAAAGTCGATTTTTTTTTCGTTTCACATGCTTTCAAACACAAATGAAATTTTCGAAAATCGAGCAAAAAGTCGATTTTTTTTTCGTTTCACATGCTTTCACACACAAAAAGTCGATTTTTTTTTCGTTTCACATGCTTTCAAACACAAATGAAATTTTCGAAAATCGAGCAAAAAGTCGATTTTTTTTTCGTTTCACATGCTTTCAAACACAAATGAAATTTTCGAAAATCGAGCAAAAAGTCGATTTTTTTTTCGTTTCACATGCTTTCAAACACAAATGAAATTTTCGAAAATCGAGCAAAAAGTCGATTTTTTTTTCGTTTCACATGCTTTCAAACACAAATGAAATTTTCGAAAATCTCGAGCAAAAAGTCGATTTTTTTTTCGTTTCACATGCTTTCAAACACAAATGAAATTTTCGAAAATCGAGCAAAAAGTCGAATTTTTTTTCGTTTCACATGCTTTCAAACACAAATGAAATTTTCGAAAATCGAGCAAAAAGTCGATTTTTTTTTCGTTTCACATGCTTTCAAACACAAATGAAAATTTCGAAAATCGAGCAAAAAGTCGATTTTTTTTTTCGTTTCACATGCAAAAATCGAGTGAAGAGTCGATTTTTTTTCGTTATTTACGCGTTTCACATGCTTTCAAACACAAATGAAATTTTCGAAAATCGAGCAAGAAGTCGATTTTTTTTTTCGTTTCACATGCTTTCAAACACAAATGAAATTTTCGAAAATCGAGCAAAAAGTCGATTTTTTTTTCGTTTTTTACACGTTTCACATGCTTTCAAACACAAATGAAATTTTCGAAAATCGAGCAAAAAGTCGATTTTTTTTTCGTTTCACATGCTTTCAACACAAATGAAATTTTCGAAAATCGAGCAAAAAGTCGATTTTTTTTTCGTTTCACATGCTTTCAAACACAAATGAAATTTTCGAAAATCGAGCAAAAAGTCGATTTTTTTTTCGTTTCACATGCTTTCAAACACAAATGAAATTTTCGAAAATCTCGAGCAAAAAGTCGATTTTTTTTTCGTTTCACATGCTTTCAAACACAAATGAAATTTTCGAAAATCGAGCAAAAAGTCGAATTTTTTTTCGTTTCACATGCTTTCAAACACAAATGAAATTTTCGAAAATCGAGCAAAAAGTCGATTTTTTTTTCGTTTCACATGCTTTCAAACACAAATGAAAATTTCGAAAATCGAGCAAAAAGTCGATTTTTTTTTTCGTTTCACATGCAAAAATCGAGTGAAGAGTCGATTTTTTTTCGTTATTTACGCGTTTCACATGCTTTCAAACACAAATGAAATTTTCGAAAATCGAGCAAGAAGTCGATTTTTTTTTTC
This sequence comes from Tachinus rufipes, assembly GCA_963932245.1. NCBI lineage: Eukaryota > Metazoa > Arthropoda > Insecta > Coleoptera > Staphylinidae > Tachinus > Tachinus rufipes. The sequence continues at coordinate 59,604 of CAWVQR010000063.1, forward strand.
GTTTCACATGCTTTCAAACACAAATGAAATTTTCGAAAATCGAGCAAAAAGTCGATTTTTTTTTCGTTTTTTACACGTTTCACATGCTTTCAAACACAAATGAAATTTTCGAAAATCGAGCAAAAAGTCGATTTTTTTTTCGTTTCACATGCTTTCAACACAAATGAAATTTTCGAAAATCGAGCAAAAAGTCGATTTTTTTTTCGTTTCACATGCTTTCAAACACAAATGAAATTTTCGAAAATCGAGCAAAAAGTCGATTTTTTTTTCGTTTCACATGCTTTCAAACACAAATGAAATTTTCGAAAATCGAGCAAAAAGTCGATTTTTTTTTCGTTTCACATGCTTTCAAACACAAATGAAATTTTCGAAAATCGAGCAAAAAGTCGATTTTTTTTTCGTTTCACATGCTTTCAAACACAAATGAAATTTTCGAAAATCGAGCAAAAAGTCGATTTTTTTTTCGTTTCACATGCTTTCAAACACAAATGAAATTTTCGAAAATCGAGCAAAAAGTCGATTTTTTTTTCGGTTCACATGCAAAAATCGAGTGAAGAGTCGATTTTTTTTCGTTAGTTACGCGTTTCACATGCTTTCAAACACAAATGAAATTTTCAAAAATCGAGTGAAGAGTCGACTTTTTTTCGTTTTTTACACGTTTCACATGCTTTCAAACACAAATGAAATTTTCGAAAATCGAGCAAAAAGTCGATTTTTTTTTCGTTTCACATGCTTTCAAACACAAATGAAATTTTCGAAAATCGAGCAAAAAGTCGATTTTTTTTTCGTTTCACATGCTTTCAAACACAAATGAAATTTTCGAAAATCGAGCAAAAAGTCGATTTTTTTTTCGTTTCACATGCTTTCAAACACAAATGAAATTTTCGAAAATCGAGCAAAAAGTCGATTTTTTTTTCGTTTCACATGCTTTCAAACACAAATGAAATTTTCGAAAATCGAGCAAAAAGTCGATTTTTTTTTCGGTTCACATGCAAAAATCGAGTGAAGAGTCGATTTTTTTTCGTTATTTACGCGTTTCACATGCTTTCAAACACAAATGAAATTTTCGAAAATCGAGCAAAAAGTCGATTTTTTTTTCGTTTCACATGCGTTCAACACAAATGAAATTTTCGAAAATCGAGCAAAAAGTCGATTTTTTTTTTCGTTTCACATGAGTTCAAACACAAATGAAATTTTCGAAAGTCGAGCAAAAAGTCGATTTTTTTTTCGTTTCACATGCTTTCAAAGACAAATGAAATTTTCGAAAATCGAGCAAAAAGTCGATTTTTTTTTCGTTTCACATGAGTTCAAACACAAATGAAATTTTCGAAAATCGAGCAAAAAGTCGATTTTTTTTTCGTTTCACATGCTTTCAAACACAAATGAAATTTTCAAAAATCGAGTGAAGAGTCGATTTTTTTTCGTTTTTTACACGTTTCACATGCTTTCAAACACAAATGAAATTTTCGAAAATCGAGCAAAAAGTCGATTTTTTTTTCGTTTCACATGCTTTCAAACACAAATGAAATTTTCGAAAATCGAGCAAAAAGTCGATTTTTTTTTCGTTTCACATGCTTTCAAACACAAATGAAATTTTCGAAAATCGAGCAAAAAGTCGATTTTTTTTTCGTTTCACATGCTTTCAAACACAAATGAAATTTTCGAAAATCGAGCAAAAAGTCGATTTTTTTTTCGTTTCACATGCTTTCAAACACAAATGAAATTTTCGAAAATCGAGCAAAAAGTCGATTTTTTTTTCGTTTCACATGCACAAATGAAATTTTCGAAAATCGAGCAAAAAGTCGATTTTTTTTTTCGTTTCACATGCTTTCAAACACAAATGAAATTTTCGAAAATCGAGCAAAAAGTCGAATTTTTTTTCGTTTCACATGCTTTCAAACACAAATGAAATTTTCGAAAATCGAGCAAAAAGTCGATTTTTTTTTCGTTTCACATGCTTTCAAACACAAATGAAAATTTCGAAAATCGAGCAAAAAGTCGATTTTTTTTTCGTTTCACATGCAAAAATCGAGTGAAGAGTCGATTTTTTTTCGTTATTTACGCGTTTCACATGCTTTCAAACACAAATGAAATTTTCGAAAATCGAGCAAGAAGTCGATTTTTTTTTTTCGTTTCACATGCTTTCAAACACAAATGAAATTTTCGAAAATCGAGCAAAAAGTCGATTTTTTTTTCGTTTTTTACACGTTTCACATGCTTTCAAACACAAATGAAATTTTCGAAAATCGAGCAAAAAGTCGATTTTTTTTTCGTTTCACATGCTTTCAAACACAAATGAAATTTTCGAAAATCGAGCATAAAGTCGATTTTTTTTTTCGTTTCACATGCTTTCAAACACAAATGAAATTTTCAAAAATCGAGCAAAAAGTCGATTTTTTTTTCGTTTCACATGCTTTGAAACACAAATGAAATTTTCGAAAATCGAGCAAAAAGTCGATTTTTTTTCGTTTCACATGCTTTCAAACACAAATGAAATTTTCGAAAATCGAGCAAAAAGTCGATTTTTTTTTTCGTTTCACATGCTTTCAAACACAAATGAAATTTTCGAAAATCGAGCATAAAGTCGATTTTTTTTTTTCGTTTCACATGCTTTCAAACACAAATGAAATTTTCGAAAATCGAGCAAAAAGTCGATTTTTTTTTCGTTTCACATGCTTTCAAACACAAATGAAATTTTCGAAAATCGAGCAAAAAGTCGATTTTTTTTTTCGTTTCACATGCTTTCAAACACAAATGAAATTTTCGAAAATCGAGCAAAAAGTCGATTTTTTTTTCGTTTCACATGCTTTCAAACACAAATGAAATTTTCGAAAATCGAGCAACAAGTCGATTTTTTTTTTCGGTTCACATGCAAAAATCGAGTGAAGAGTCGATTTTTTTTCGTTATTTACGCGTTTCACATGCTTTCAAACACAAATGAAATTTTCAAAAATCGAGTGAAGAGTCGATTTTTTTTCGTTTTTTACGCGTTTCACATGCTTTCAAACACAAATGAAATTTTCGAAAATCGAGCAAAAAGTCGATTTTTTTTTCGTTTCACATGCTTTCAAACACAAATGAAATTTTCGAAAATCGAGCAAAAAGTCGATTTTTTTTTCGTTTCACATGCTTTCAAACACAAATGAAATTTTCGAAAATCGAGCAAAAAGTCGATTTTTTTTTCGTTTCACATGCTTTCAAACACAAATGAAATTTTCGAAAATCGAGCAAAAAGTCGATTTTTTTTTTCGTTTCACATGCTTTCAAACACAAATGAAATTTTCGAAAATCGAGCAAAAAGTCGATTTTTTTTCGGTTCACATGCAAAAATCGAGTGAAGAGTCGATTTTTTTTCGTTATTTACGCGTTTCACATGCTTTCAAACACAAATGAAATTTTCAAAAATCGAGTGAAGAGTCGATTTTTTTTCGTTTTTTACACGTTTCACATGCTTTCAAACACAAATGAAATTTTCGAAAATCGAGCAAAAAGTCGATTTTTTTTTCGTTTCACATGCTTTCAAACACAAATGAAATTTTCGAAAATCGAGCAAAAAGTCGATTTTTTTTTCGTTTCACATGCTTTCAACACAAATGAAATTTTCGAAAATCGAGCAAAAAGTCGATTTTTTTTTCGTTTCACATGCTTTCAAACACAAATGAAATTTTCGAAAATCGAGCAAAAAGTCGATTTTTTTTTCGTTTCACATGCTTTCAAACACAAATGAAATTTTCGAAAATCGAGCAAAAAGTCGATTTTTTTTTCGTTTCACATGCTTTCAAACACAAATGAAATTTTCGAAAATCGAGCAAAAAGTCGATTTTTTTTTCGTGTCACATGCTTTCAAACACAAATGAAATTTTCGAAAATCGAGCAAAAAGTCGATTTTTTTTTCGTTTCACATGCTTTCAAACACAAATGAAATTTTCGAAAATCGAGCAAAAAGTCGATTTTTTTTTCGGTTCACATGCAAAAATCGAGTGAAGAGTCGATTTTTTTTCGTTATTTACGCGTTTCACATGCTTTCAAACACAAATGAAATTTTCAAAAATCGAGTGAAGAGTCGATTTTTTTTCGTTTTTTACACGTTTCACATGCTTTCAAACACAAATGAAATTTTCGAAAATCGAGCAAAAAGTCGATTTTTTTTTCGTTTCACATGCTTTCAAACACAAATGAAATTTTCGAAAATCGAGCAAAAAGTCGATTTTTTTTTCGTTTCACATGCTTTCAAACACAAATGAAATTTTCGAAAATCGAGCAAAAAGTCGATTTTTTTTTCGTTTCACATGAGTTCAAACACAAATGAAATTTTCGAAAATCGAGCAAAAAGTCGATTTTTTTTTCGTTTCACATGCTTTCAAAGACAAATGAAATTTTCGAAAATCGAGCAAAAAGTCGATTTTTTTTTCGTTTCACATGCTTTCAAACACAAATGAAATTTTCGAAAATCGAGCAAAAAGTCGAATTTTTTTTCGTTTCACATGCTTTCAAACACAAATGAAATTTTCAAAAATCGAGTGAAGAGTCGATTTTTTTTCGTTTTTTACACGTTTCACATGCTTTCAAACACAAATGAAATTTTCGAAAATCGAGCAAAAAGTCGATTTTTTTTTCGTTTCACATGCTTTCAAACACAAATGAAATTTTCGAAAATCGAGCAAAAAGTCGATTTTTTTTTCGTTTCACATGCTTTCAAACACAAATGAAATTTTCGAAAATCGAGCAAAAAGTCGATTTTTTTTTCGTTTCACATGCTTTCAAACACAAATGAAATTTTCGAAAATCGAGCAAAAAGTCGATTTTTTTTTCGTTTCACATGCTTTCAAACACAAATGAAATTTTCGAAAATCGAGCAAAAAGTCGATTTTTTTTTCGTTTCACATGTTTTCAAACACAAATGAAATTTTCGAAAATCGAGCAAAAAGTCGATTTTTTTTTCGTTTCACATGCACAAATGAAATTTTCGAAAATCGAGCAAAAAGTCGATTTTTTTTTCGTTTCACATGCTTTCAAACACAAATGAAATTTTCGAAAATCGAGCAAAAAGTCGATTTTTTTTTCGTTTCACATGAGTTCAAACACAAATGAAATTTTCGAAAATCGAGCAAAAAGTCGATTTTTTTTTCGTTTCACATGCTTTCAAACACAAATGAAATTTTCGAAAATCGAGCAAAAAGTCGATTTTTTTACGTTTCACATGCTTTCAAACACAAATAAAATTTTCGAAAATCGAGCAAAAAGTCGATTTTTTTTTCGTTTCACATGCACAAATGAAATTTTCGAAAATCGAGCAAAAAGTCGATTTTTTTTTCGTTTCACATGCTTCAAACACAAATGAAATTTTCGAAAATTGAGCAAAAAGTCGATTTTTTTTTCGTTTCACATGCTTTCAAACACAAATGAAATTTTCGAAAATCGAGCAAAAAGTCGATTTTTTTTTCGTTTCACATGCTTTCAAACACAAATGAAATTTTCGAAAATCGAGCAAAAAGTCGATTTTTTTTTCGGTTCACATGCAAAAATCGAGTGAAGAGTCGATTTTCTTTCGTTATTTACGCGTTTCACATGCTTTCAAACACAAATGAAATTTTCAAAAATCGAGTGAAGAGTCGATTTTTTTTCCTTTTTTACACGTTTTACATGCTTTCAAACACAAATGAAATTTTCGAAAATCGAGCAAAAAGTAGATTTTTTTTTCGTTTCACATGCTTTCAAACACAAATGAAATTTTCGAAAATCGAGCAAAAAGTCGATTTTTTTTTCGTTTCACATGCTTTCAAACACAAATGAAATTTTCGAAAATCGAGCAAAAAGTCGATTTTTTTTTCGTTTCACATGCTTTCAAACACAAATGAAATTTTCGAAAATCGAGCAAAAAGTCTATTTTTTTTCGTTTCACATGCTTTCAAACACAAATGAAATTTTCGAAAATCGAGCAAAAAGTCGATTTTTTTTTCGTTTCACATGCTTTCAAACACAAATGAAATTTTCGAAAATCGAGCAAAAAGTCGATTTTTTTTTCGTTTCACATGCTTTCAAACACAAATGAAATTTTCGAAAATCGAGCAAAAAGTCGATTTTTTTTTTCGTTTCACATGCTTTCAAACACAAATGAAATTTTCGAAAATCGAGCAAAAAGTCGATTTTTTTTTCGTTTCACATGCTTTCAAACACAAATGAAATTTTCGAAAATCGAGCAAAAAGTCGATTTTTTTTTCGTTTCACATGCATAAATCGAGTGAAGAGTCGATTTTTTTTCGTTATTTACGCGTTTCACATGCTTTCAAACACAAATGAAATTTTCAAAAATCGAGTGAAGAGTCGATTTTTTTTCGTTTTTTACACGTTTCACATGCTTTCAAACACAAATGAAATTTTCGAAAATCGAGCAAAAAGTCGATTTTTTTTTCGTTTCACATGCTTTCAAACACAAATGAAATTTTCGAAAATCGAGCAAAAAGTCGATTTTTTTTTCGTTTCACATGCTTTCAAACACAAATGAAATTTTCGAAAATCGAGCAAAAAGTCGATTTTTTTTTTCGTTTCACATGCAAAAATCGAGTGAAGAGTCGATTTTTTTTCGTTATTTACGCGTTTCACATGCTTTCAAACACAAATGAAATTTTCAAAAATCGAGTGAAGAGTCGATTTTTTTTCGTTTTTTACGCGTTTCACATGCTTTCAAACACAAATGAAATTTTCGAAAATCGAGCAAAAAGTCGATTTTTTTTTCGTTTCACATGCTTTCAAACACAAATGAAATTTTCGAAAATCGAGCAAAAAGTCGATTTTTTTTTCGTTTCACATGCTTTCAAACACAAATGAAATTTTCGAAAATCGAGCAAAAAGTCGATTTTTTTTCGGTTCACATGCAAAAATCGAGTGAAGAGTCGATTTTTTTTCGTTATTTACGCGTTTCACATGCTTTCAAACACAAATGAAATTTTCAAAAATCGAGTGAAGAGTCGATTTTTTTTCGTTTTTTACACGTTTCACATGCTTTCAAACACAAATGAAATTTTCGAAAATCGAGCAAAAAGTCGATTTTTTTTTCGTTTCACATGCTTTCAAACACAAATGAAATTTTCGAAAATCGAGCAAAAAGTCGATTTTTTTTTCGTTTCACATGCTTTCAACACAAATGAAATTTTCGAAAATCGAGCAAAAAGTCTATTTTTTTTTCGTTTCACATGCTTTCAAACACAAATGAAATTTTCGAAAATCGAGCAAAAAGTCGATTTTTTTTTTCGTTTCACATGCTTTCAAACACAAATGAAATTTTCGAAAATCGAGCAAAAAGTCGATTTTTTTTTCGTTTCACATGCTTTCAAACACAAATGAAATTTTCGAAAATCGAGCAAAAAGTCGATTTTTTTTTCGTTTCACATGCTTTCAAACACAAATGAAATTTTCGAAAATCGAGCAAAAAGTCGATTTTTTTTTCGTTTCACATGCTTTCAAACACAAATGAAATTTTCGAAAATCGAGCAAAAAGTCGATTTTTTTTTTCGTTTCACATGCTTTCAAACACAAATGAAATTTTCGAAAATCGAGCAAAAAGTTGATTTTTTTTTCGGTTCACATGCAAAAATCGAGTGAAGAGTCGATTTTTTTTCGTTATTTACGCGTTTCACATCCTTTCGAACACAAATGAAATTTTCAAAAATCGAGTGAAGAGTCGATTTTTTTTCGTTTTTTACACGTTTCACATGCTTTCAAACACAAATGAAATTTTCGAAAATCGAGCAAAAGACGATTTTTTTTTTCGTTTCACATGCTTTCAAACACAAATGAAATTTTCGAAAATCGAGCAAAAAGTCGATTTTTTTTTCGTTTCACATGCTTTCAAACACAATTGAAATTTTCGAAAATCGAGCAAAAAGTCGATTTTTTTTCGTTTCACATGCTTTCAAACACAAATGAAATTTTCGAAAATCGAGCAAAAAGTCGATTTTTTTTTCGGTTCACATGCAAAAATCGAGTGAAGAGTCGATTTTTTTTCGTTATTTACGCGTTTCACATGCTTTCAAACACAAATGAAATTTTCGAAAATCGAGCAAAAAGTCGATTTTTTTTTCGTTTCACATGCTTTCAAACACAAATGAAATTTTCGAAAATCGAGCAAAAAGTCGATTTTTTTTTCGTTTCACATGAGTTCAAACACAAATGAAATTTTCGAAAATCGAGCAAAAAGTCGATTTTTTTTTCGTTTCACATGCTTTCAAAGACAAATGAAATTTTCGAAAATCGAGCAAAAAGTCGATTTTTTTTCGTTTCACATGCTTTCAAACACAAATGAAATTTTCGAAAATCGAGCAAAAAGTCGATTTTTTTTTCGTTTCACATGCTTTCAAACACAAATGAAATTTTCAAAAATCGAGTGAAGAGTCGATTTTTTTTCGTTTTTTACACGTTTCACATGCTTTCAAACACAAATGAAATTTTCGAAAATCGAGCAAAAAGTCGATTTTTTTTCGTTTCACATGCTTTCAAACACAAACGAAATTTTCGAAAATCGAGCAAAAAGTCGATTTTTTTTTTCGTTTCACATGCTTTCAAACACAAATGAAATTTTCGAAAATCGAGCAAAAAGTCGATTTTTTTTCGTTTCACATGCTTTCAAACACAAATGAAATTTTCGAAAATCGAGCAAAAGTCGATTTTTTTTTCGTTTCACATGCTTTCAAACACAAATGAAATTTTCGAAAATCGAGCAAAAAGTCGATTTTTTTTCGTTTCACATGCTTTCAAACACAAATGAAATTTTCGAAAATCGAGCAAAAAGTCGATTTTTTTTTCGTTTCACATGCACAAATGAAATTTTCGAAAATCGAGCAAAAAGTCGATTTTTTTTTCGTTTCACATGCTTTCAAACACAAATGAAATTTTCGAAAATCGAGCAAAAAGTCGATTTTTTTTTCGTTTCACATGAGTTCAAACACAAATGAAATTTTCGAAAATCGAGCAAAAAGTCGATTTTTTTTTCGTTTCACATGCTTTCAAACACAAATGAAATTTTTGAAAATCGAGCAAAAAGTCGATTTTTTTTTTCGTTTCACATGCTTTCAAACACAAATGAAATTTTCGAAAATCGAGCAAAAAGTCGATTTTTTTTTCGTTTCACATGCTTCAAACACAAATGAAATTTTCGAAAATCGAGCAAAAAGTCGATTTTTTTTTCGTTTCACATGCTTTCAAACACAAATGAAATTTTCGAAAATCGAGCAAAAAGTCGATTTTTTTTTCGGTTCACATGCAAAAATCGAGTGAAGAGTCGATTTTCTTTCGTTATTTACGCGTTTCACATGCTTTCAAACACAAATGAAATTTTCAAAAAATCGAGTGAAGAGTCGATTTTTTTTCGTTTTTTACACGTTTCACATGCTTTCAAACACAAATGAAATTTTCGAAAATCGAGCAAAAAGTCGATTTTTTTTTCGTTTCACATGCTTTCAAACACAAATGAAATTTTCGAAAATCGAGCAAAAAGTCGATTTTTTTTTCGTTTCACATGCTTTCAAACACAAATGAAATTTTCGAAAATCGAGCAAAAAGTCGATTTTTTTTTCGTTTCACATGCTTTCAAACACAAATGAAATTTTCGAAAATCGAGCAAAAAGTCGATTTTTTTTTTCGTTTCACATGCTTTCAAACACAAATGAAATTTTCGAAAATCGAGCAAAAAGTCGATTTTTTTTTTCGTTTCACATGCTTTCAAACACAAATGAAATTTTCGAAAATCGAGCAAAAAGTCGATTTTTTTTTTCGTTTCACATGCTTTCAAACACAAATGAAATTTTCGAAAATCGAGCAAAAAGTCGATTTTTTTTTCGTTTCACATGCTTTCAAACACAAATGAAATTTTCGAAAATCGAGCAAAAAGTCGATTTTTTTTTCGTTTCACATGCTTTCAAACACAAATGAAATTTTCGAAAATCGAGCAAAAAGTCGATTTTTTTTTCGTTTCACATGCTTTCAAACACAAATGAAATTTTCGAAAATCGAGCAAAAATTCGATTTTTTTTTTCGGTTTACATGCAAAAATCGAGTGAAGAGTCGATTTTCTTTCGTTATTTACGCGTTTCACATGCTTTCAAACACAAATGAAATTTTCAAAAATCGAGTGAAGAGTCGATTTTTTTTCGTTTTTTACACGTTTCACATGCTTTCAAACACAAATGAAATTTTCGAAAATCGAGCAAAAAGTCGATTTTTTTTTCGTTTCACATGCTTTCAAACACAAATGAAATTTTCGAAAATCGAGCAAAAAGTCGATTTTTTTTTCGTTTCACATGCTTTCAAACACAAATGAAATTTTCGAAAATCGAGCAAAAAGTCGATTTTTTTTTCGTTTCACATGCTTTCAAACACAAATGAAATTTTCGAAAATCGAGCAAAAAGTCGATTTTTTTTTTCGTTTCACATGCTTTCAAACACAAATGAAATTTTCGAAAATCGAGCAAAAAGTCGATTTTTTTTTCGGTTCACATGCAAAAATCGAGTGAAGAGTCGATTTTTTTTCGTTATTTACGCGTTTCACATGCTTTCAAACACAAATGAAATTTTCAAAAATCGAGTGAAGAGTCGATTTTTTTTCGTTTTTTACACGTTTCACATGCTTTCAAACACAAATGAAATTTTCGAAAATCGAGCAAAAAGTCGATTTTTTTTTCGTTTCACATGCTTTCAAACACAAATGAAATTTTCGAAAATCGAGCAAAAAGTCGATTTTTTTTTCGTTTCACATGCACAAATGAAATTTTCGAAAATCGAGCAAAAAGTCGATTTTTTTTTTCGTTTCACATGCTTTCAAACACAAATGAAATTTTCGAAAATCGAGCAAAAAGTCGAATTTTTTTTCGTTTCACATGCTTTCAAACACAAATGAAATTTTCGAAAATCGAGCAAAAAGTCGATTTTTTTTTCGTTTCACATGCTTTCAAACACAAATGAAATTTTCGAAAATCGAGCAAAAAGTCGATTTTTTTTTCGTTTCACATGCTTTCAAACACAAATGAAATTTTCGAAAATCGAGCAAAAAGTCGATTTTTTTTTCGTTTCACATGCTTTCAAACACAAATGAAATTTTCGAAAATCGAGCAAAAAGTCGATTTTTTTTTTCGTTTCACATGAGTTCAAACACAAATGAAATTTTCGAAAATCGAGCAAAAAGTCGATTTTTTTTTCGTTTCACATGCTTTCAAAGACAAATGAAATTTTCGAAAATCGAGCAAAAAGTCGATTTTTTTTTCGTTTCACATGCTTTCAAACACAAATGAAATTTTCGAAAATCGAGCAAAAAGTCGATTTTTTTTTCGTTTCACATGCTTTCAAACACAAATGAAATTTTCAAAAATCGAGTGAAGAGTCGATTTTTTTTCGTTTTTTACACGTTTCACATGCTTTCAAACACAAATGAAATTTTCGAAAATCGAGCAAAAAGTCGATTTTTTTTTCGTTTCACATGCTTTCAAACACAAATGAAATTTTCGAAAATCGAGCAAAAAGTCGATTTTTTTTTCGTTTCACATGCTTTCAAACACAAATGAAATTTTCGAAAATCGAGCAAAAAGTCGATTTTTTTTACGTTTCACATGCTTTCAAACACAAATAAAATTTTCGAAAATCGAGCAAAAAGTCGATTTTTTTTTTCGTTTCACATGCACAAATGAAATTTTCGAAAATCGAGCAAAAAGTCGATTTTTTTTTCGTTTCACATGCTTCAAACACAAATGAAATTTTCGAAAATCGAGCAAAAAGTCGATTTTTTTTTCGTTTCACATGCTTTCAAACACAAATGAAATTTTCGAAAATCGAGCAAAAAGTCGATTTTTTTTTCGTTTCACATGCTTTCAAACACAAATGAAATTTTCGAAAATCGAGCAAAAAGTCGATTTTTTTTTCGGTTCACATGCAAAAATCGAGTGAAGAGTCGATTTTCTTTCGTTATTTACGCGTTTCACATGCTTTCAAACACAAATGAAATTTTCAAAAATCGAGTGAAGAGTCGATTTTTTTTCCTTTTTTACACGTTTTACATGCTTTCAAACACAAATGAAATTTTCGAAAATCGAGCAAAAAGTCGATTTTTTTTTCGTTTCACATGCTTTCAAACACAAATGAAATTTTCGAAAATCGAGCAAAAAGTCGATTTTTTTTTCGTTTCACATGCTTTCAAACACAAATGAAATTTTCGAAAATCGAGCAAAAAGTCGATTTTTTTTTCGTTTCACATGCTTTCAAACACAAATGAAATTTTCGAAAATCGAGCAAAAAGTCGATTTTTTTTTCGTTTCACATGCTTTCAAACACAAATGAAATTTTCGAAAATCGAGCAAAAAGTCGATTTTTTTTTCGTTTCACATGCTTTCAAACACAAATGAAATTTTCGAAAATCGAGCAAAAAGTCGATTTTTTTTTCGTTTCACATGCTTTCAAACACAAATGAAATTTTCGAAAATCGAGCAAAAAGTCGATTTTTTTTTTCGTTTCACATGCTTTCAAACACAAATGAAATTTTCGAAAATCGAGCAAAAAGTCGATTTTTTTTTTCGTTTCACATGCTTTCAAACACAAATGAAATTTTCGAAAATCGAGCAAAAAGTCGATTTTTTTTTCGTTTCACATGCATAAATCGAGTGAAGAGTCGATTTTTTTTCGTTATTTACGCGTTTCACATGCTTTCAAACACAAATGAAATTTTCAAAAATCGAGTGAAGAGTCGATTTTTTTTCGTTTTTTACACGTTTCACATGCTTTCAAACACAAATGAAATTTTCGAAAATCGAGCAAAAAGTCGATTTTTTTTTCGTTTCACATGCTTTCAAACACAAATGAAATTTTCGAAAATCGAGCAAAAAGTCGATTTTTTTTTCGTTTCACATGCTTTCAAACACAAATGAAATTTTCGAAAATCGAGCAAAAAGTCGATTTTTTTTTTCGTTTCACATGCAAAAATCGAGTGAAGAGTCGATTTTTTTTCGTTATTTACGCGTTTCACATGCTTTCAAACACAAATGAAATTTTCAAAAATCGAGTGAAGAGTCGATTTTTTTTCGTTTTTTACGCGTTTCACATGCTTTCAAACACAAATGAAATTTTCGAAAATCGAGCAAAAAGTCGATTTTTTTTTCGTTTCACATGCATAAATCGAGTGAAGAGTCGATTTTTTTTCGTTATTTACGCGTTTCACATGCTTTCAAACACAAATGAAATTTTCAAAAATCGAGTGAAGAGTCGATTTTTTTTCGTTTTTTACACGTTTCACATGCTTTCAAACACAAATGAAATTTTCGAAAATCGAGCAAAAAGTCGATTTTTTTTTCGTTTCACATGCTTTCAAACACAAATGAAATTTTCGAAAATCGAGCAAAAAGTCGATTTTTTTTTCGTTTCACATGCTTTCAAACACAAATGAAATTTTCGAAAATCGAGCAAAAAGTCGATTTTTTTTTCGTTTCACATGCATAAATCGAGTGAAGAGTCGATTTTTTTTCGTTATTTACGCGTTTCACATGCTTTCAAACACAAATGAAATTTTCAAAAATCGAGTGAAGAGTCGATTTTTTTTCGTTTTTTACACGTTTCACATGCTTTCAAACACAAATGAAATTTTCGAAAATCGAGCAAAAAGTCGATTTTTTTTTCGTTTCACATGCTTTCAAACACAAATGAAATTTTCGAAAATCGAGCAAAAAGTCGATTTTTTTTCGGTTCACATGCAAAAATCGAGTGAAGAGTCGATTTTTTTTCGTTATTTACGCGTTTCACATGCTTTCAAACACAAATGAAATTTTCAAAAATCGAGTGAAGAGTCGATTTTTTTTCGTTTTTTACACGTTTCACATGCTTTCAAACACAAATGAAATTTTCGAAAATCGAGCAAAAAGTCGATTTTTTTTTCGTTTCACATGCTTTCAAACACAAATGAAATTTTCGAAAATCGAGCAAAAAGTCGATTTTTTTTTCGTTTCACATGCTTTCAACACAAATGAAATTTTCGAAAATCGAGCAAAAAGTCTATTTTTTTTTCGTTTCACATGCTTTCAAACACAAATGAAATTTTCGAAAATCGAGCAAAAAGTCGATTTTTTTTTCGTTTCACATGCTTTCAAACACAAATGAAATTTTCGAAAATCGAGCAAAAAGTCGATTTTTTTTTCGTTTCACATGCTTTCAAACACAAATGAAATTTTCGAAAATCGAGCAAAAAGTCGATTTTTTTTTCGTTTCACATGCTTTCAAACACAAATGAAATTTTCGAAAATCGAGCAAAAAGTCGATTTTTTTTTCGTTTCACATGCTTTCAAACACAAATGAAATTTTCGAAAATCGAGCAAAAAGTCGATTTTTTTTTCGTTTCACATGCTTTCAAACACAAATGAAATTTTCGAAAATCGAGCAAAAAGTCGATTTTTTTTTCGTTTCACATGCTTTCAAACACAAATGAAATTTTCGAAAATCGAGCAAAAAGTCGATTTTTTTTTCGTTTCACATGCTTTCAAACACAAATGAAATTTTCGAAAATCGAGCAAAAAGTCGATTTTTTTTCGGTTCACATGCAAAAATCGAGTGAAGAGTCGATTTTTTTTCGTTATTTACGCGTTTCACATGCTTTCAAACACAAATGAAATTTTCAAAAATCGAGTGAAGAGTCGATTTTTTTTCGTTTTTTACACGTTTCACATGCTTTCAAACACAAATGAAATTTTCGAAAAATCGAGCAAAAAGTCGATTTTTTTTTCGTTTCACATGCTTTCAAACACAAATGAAATTTTCGAAAATCGAGCAAAAAGTCGATTTTTTTTTCGTTTCACATGCTTTCAACACAAATGAAATTTTCGAAAATCGAGCAAAAAGTCTATTTTTTTTTCGTTTCACATGCTTTCAAACACAAATGAAATTTTCGAAAATCGAGCAAAAAGTCGATTTTTTTTTTCGTTTCACATGCTTTCAAACACAAATGAAATTTTCGAAAATCGAGCAAAAAGTCGATTTTTTTTTCGTTTCACATGCTTTCAAACACAAATGAAATTTTCGAAAATCGAGCAAAAAGTCGATTTTTTTTTCGTTTCACATGCTTTCAAACACAAATGAAATTTTCGAAAATCGAGCAAAAAGTCGATTTTTTTTTCGTTTCACATGCTTTCAAACACAAATGAAATTTTCGAAAATCGAGCAAAAAGTCGATTTTTTTTTCGTTTCACATGCTTTCAAACACAAATGAAATTTTCGAAAATCGAGCAAAAAGTTGATTTTTTTTTCGGTTCACATGCAAAAATCGGGTGAAGAGTCGATTTTTTTTCGTTATTTACGCGTTTCACATGCTTTCGAACACAAATGAAATTTTCAAAAATCGAGTGAAGAGTCGATTTTTTTTCGTTTTTTACACGTTTCACATGCTTTCAAACACAAATGAAATTTTCGAAAATCGAGCAAAAAGACGATTTTTTTTTTCGTTTCACATGCTTTCAAACACAAATGAAATTTTCGAAAATCGAGCAAAAAGTCGATTTTTTTTTCGTTTCACATGCTTTCAAACACAATTGAAATTTTCGAAAATCGAGCAAAAAGTCGATTTTTTTTTCGTTTCACATGCTTTCAAACACAAATGAAATTTTCGAAAATCGAGCAAAAAGTCGATTTTTTTTTCGGTTCACATGCAAAAATCGAGTGAAGAGTCGATTTTTTTTCGTTATTTACGCGTTTCACATGCTTTCAAACACAAATGAAATTTTCGAAAATCGAGCAAAAAGTCGATTTTTTTTTCGTTTCACATGCTTTCAAACACAAATGAAATTTTCGAAAATCGAGCAAAAAGTCGATTTTTTTTTCGTTTCACATGAGTTCAAACACAAATGAAATTTTCGAAAATCGAGCAAAAAGTCGATTTTTTTTTCGTTTCACATGCTTTCAAAGACAAATGAAATTTTCGAAAATCGAGCAAAAAGTCGATTTTTTTTCGTTTCACATGCTTTCAAACACAAATGAAATTTTCGAAAATCGAGCAAAAAGTCGATTTTTTTTTCGTTTCACATGCTTTCAAACACAAATGAAATTTTCAAAAATCGAGTGAAGAGTCGATTTTTTTTCGTTTTTTACACGTTTCACATGCTTTCAAACACAAATGAAATTTTCGAAAATCGAGCAAAAAGTCGATTTTTTTTTCGTTTCACATGCTTTCAAACACAAACGAAATTTTCGAAAATCGAGCAAAAAGTCGATTTTTTTTTCGTTTCACATGCTTTCAAACACAAATGAAATTTTCGAAAATCGAGCAAAAAGTCGATTTTTTTTTCGTTTCACATGCTTTCAAACACAAATGAAATTTTCGAAAATCGAGCAAAAAGTCGATTTTTTTTTCGTTTCACATGCTTTCAAACACAAATGAAATTTTCAAAAATCGAGTGAAGAGTCGATTTTTTTTCGTTTTTTACACGTTTCACATGCTTTCAAACACAAATGAAATTTTCGAAAATCGAGCAAAAAGTCGATTTTTTTTTCGTTTCACATGCTTTCAAACACAAATGAAATTTTCGAAAATCGAGCAAAAAGTCGATTTTTTTTTCGTTTCACATGCTTTCAAACACAAATGAAATTTTCGAAAATCGAGCAAAAAGTCGATTTTTTTTTCGTTTCACATGCTTTCAAACACAAATGAAATTTTCGAAAATCGAGCAAAAAGTCGATTTTTTTTTCGTTTCACATTCAAACACAAATGAAATTTTCGAAAATCGAGCAAAAAATCGATTTTTTTTTCGTTTCACATGCTTTCAAACACAAATGAAATTTTCGAAAATCGAGCAAAAAGTCGATTTTTTTTTCGTTTCACATGCACAAATGAAATTTTCGAAAATCGAGCAAAAAGTCGATTTTTTTTTTCGTTTCACATGCTTTCAAACACAAATGAAATTTTCGAAAATCGAGCAAACAGTCGATTTTTTTTTCGTTTCACATGAGTTCAAACACAAATGAAATTTTCGAAAATCGAGCAAAAAGTCGATTTTTTTTTCGTTTCACATGCTTTCAAACACAAATGAAATTTTCGAAAATCGAGCAAAAAGTCGATTTTTTTTACGTTTCACATGCTTTCAAACACAAATAAAATTTTCGAAAATCGAGCAAAAAGTCGATTTTTTTTTTCGTTTCACATGCACAAATGAAATTTTCGAAAATCGAGCAAAAAGTCGATTTTTTTTTTCGTTTCACATGCTTTCAAACACAAATGAAATTTTCGAAGAGCAAAAAGTCGATTTTTTTTTCGTTTCACATGCTTTCAAACACAAATGAAATTTTCGAAAATCGAGCAAAAAGTCGATTTTTTTTTCGTTTCACATGCTTTCAAACACAAATGAAATTTTCGAAAATCGAGCAAAAAGTCGATTTTTTTTTCGGTTCACATGCAAAAATCGAGTGAAGAGTCGATTTTCTTTCGTTATTTACGCGTTTCACATGCTTTCAAACACAAATGAAATTTTCAAAAATCGAGTGAAGAGTCGATTTTTTTCTTTTTTACACGTTTTACATGCTTTCAAACACAAATGAAATTTTCGAAAATCGAGCAAAAAGTAGATTTTTTTTTCGTTTCACATGCTTTCAAACACAAATGAAATTTTCGAAAATCGAGCAAAAAGTCGATTTTTTTTTCGTTTCACATGCTTTCAAACACAAATGAAATTTTCGAAAATCGAGCAAAAAGTCGATTTTTTTTTCGTTTCACATGCTTTCAAACACAAATGAAATTTTCGAAAATCGAGCAAAAAGTCGATTTTTTTTTTCGTTTCACATGCTTTCAAACACAAATGAAATTTTCGAAAATCGAGCAAAAAGTCGATTTTTTTTTCGTTTCACATGCTTTCAAACACAAATGAAATTTTCGAAAATCGAGCAAAAAGTCGATTTTTTTTTCGTTTCACATGCTTTCAAACACAAATGAAATTTTCGAAAATCGAGCAAAAAGTCGATTTTTTTTTTCGTTTCACATGCTTTCAAACACAAATGAAATTTTCGAAAATCGAGCAAAAAGTCGATTTTTTTTTCGTTTCACATGCTTTCAAACACAAATGAAATTTTCGAAAATCGAGCAAAAAGTCGATTTTTTTTTCGTTTCACATGCATAAATCGAGTGAAGAGTCGATTTTTTTTCGTTATTTACGCGTTTCACATGCTTTCAAACACAAATGAAATTTTCAAAAATCGAGTGAAGAGTCGATTTTTTTTCGTTTTTTACACGTTTCACATGCTTTCAAACACAAATGAAATTTTCGAAAATCGAGCAAAAAGTCGATTTTTTTTTCGTTTCACATGCTTTCAAACACAAATGAAATTTTCGAAAATCGAGCAAAAAGTCGATTTTTTTTTTTCGTTTCACATGCTTTCAAACACAAATGAAATTTTCGAAAATCGAGCAAAAAGTCGATTTTTTTTTTCGTTTCACATGCAAAAATCGAGTGAAGAGTCGATTTTTTTTCGTTATTTACGCGTTTCACATGCTTTCAAACACAAATGAAATTTTCAAAAATCGAGTGAAGAGTCGATTTTTTTTCGTTTTTTACGCGTTTCACATGCTTTCAAACACAAATGAAATTTTCGAAAATCGAGCAAAAAGTCGATTTTTTTTTTCGTTTCACATGCTTTCAAACACAAATGAAATTTTCGAAAATCGAGCAAAAAGTCGATTTTTTTTTCGTTTCACATGCTTTCAAACACAAATGAAATTTTCGAAAATCGAGCAAAAAGTCGATTTTTTTTCGGTTCACATGCAAAAATCGAGTGAAGAGTCGATTTTTTTTCGTTATTTACGCGTTTCACATGCTTTCAAACACAAATGAAATTTTCAAAAATCGAGTGAAGAGTCGATTTTTTTTCGTTTTTTACACGTTTCACATGCTTTCAAACACAAATGAAATTTTCGAAAATCGAGCAAAAAGTCGATTTTTTTTTTCGTTTCACATGCTTTCAAACACAAATGAAATTTTCGAAAATCGAGCAAAAAGTCGATTTTTTTTTCGTTTCACATGCTTTCAACACAAATGAAATTTTCGAAAATCGAGCAAAAAGTCTATTTTTTTTTCGTTTCACATGCTTTCAAACACAAATGAAATTTTCGAAAATCGAGCAAAAAGTCGATTTTTTTTCGTTTCACATGCTTTCAAACAAAATGAAATTTTCGAAAATCGAGCAAAAAGTCGATTTTTTTTTCGTTTCACATGCTTTCAAACACAAATGAAATTTTCGAAAATCGAGCAAAAAGTCGATTTTTTTTTCGTTTCACATGCTTTCAAACACAAATGAAATTTTCGAAAATCGAGCAAAAAGTCGATTTTTTTTCGTTTCACATGCTTTCAAACACAAATGAAATTTTCGAAAATCGAGCAAAAAGTCGATTTTTTTTTTCGTTTTCACATGCTTTCAAACACAAATGAAATTTTCGAAAATCGAGCAAAAAGTTGATTTTTTTTTTGGTTCACATGCAAAATCGAGTGAAGAGTCGATTTTTTTTCGTTATTTACGCGTTTCACATGCTTTCAAACACAAATGAAATTTTCAAAAATCGAGTGAAAGTCGATTTTTTTTCGTTTATTACACGTTTCACATGCTTTCAAACACAAATGAAATTTTCGAAAATCGAGCAAAAAGACGATTTTTTTTTCGTTTCACATGCTTTCAAACACAAATGAAATTTTCGAAAATCGAGCAAAAAGTCGATTTTTTTTTCGTTTCACATGCTTTCAAACACAAATGAAATTTTCGAAAATCGAGCAAAAAGTCGATTTTTTTTTCGTTTCACATGCTTTCAAACACAAATGAAATTTTCAAAATCGAGCAAAAAGTCGATTTTTTTTTCGTTTCACATGCTTTCAAACACAAATGAAATTTTCGAAAATCGAGCAAAAAGTCGATTTTTTTTTTCGTTTCACATGCTTTCAAACACAAATGAAATTTTCGAAAATCGAGCAAAAAGTCGATTTTTTTTCGGTTCACATGCAAAAATCGAGTGAAGAGTCGATTTTTTTTTCGTTTCACATGCTTTCAAACACAAATGAAATTTTCGAAAATCGAGCAAAAAGTCGATTTTTTTTTCGTTTCACATGAGTTCAAACACAAATGAAATTTTCGAAAATCGAGCAAAAAGTCGATTTTTTTTTCGTTTCACATGCTTTCAAAGACAAATGAAATTTTTCGAAAATCGAGCAAAAAGTCGATTTTTTTTTCGTTTCACATGCTTTCAAACACAAATGAAATTTTCGAAAATCGAGCAAAAAGTCGATTTTTTTTTCGTTTCACATGCTTTCAAACACAAATGAAATTTTCAAAAATCGAGTGAAGAGTCGATTTTTTTTCGTTTTTTACACGTTTCACATGCTTTCAAACACAAATGAAATTTTCGAAAATCGAGCAAAAAGTCGATTTTTTTTCGTTTCACATGCTTTCAAACACAAATGAAATTTTCGAAAATCGAGCAAAAAGTCGATTTTTTTTTCGTTTCACATGCTTTCAAACACAAATGAAATTTTCGAAAATCGAGCAAAAAGTCGATTTTTTTTTCGTTTCACATGCTTTCAAACACAAATGAAATTTTCGAAAATCGAGCAAAAAGTCGATTTTTTTTTTCGTTTCACATGCTTTCAAACACAAATGAAATTTTCGAAAATCGAGCAAAAAGTCGATTTTTTTTTCGTTTCACATGCACAAATGAAATTTTCGAAAATCGAGCAAAAAGTCGAGTTTTTTTTCGTTTCACATGCTTTCAAACACAAATGAAATTTTCGAAAATCGAGCAAAAAGTCGATTTTTTTTTCGTTTCACATGAGTTCAAACACAAATGAAATTTTCGAAATCGAGCAAAAAGTCGATTTTTTTTTCGTTTCACATGCTTTCAAACACAAATGAAATTTTTGAAAATCGAGCAAAAAGTCGATTTTTTTTTTCGTTTCACATGCTTTCAAACACAAATGAAATTTTTCGAAAATCGAGCAAAAAGTCGATTTTTTTTTTCGTTTCACATGCTTTCAAACACAAATGAAATTTTCGAAAATCGAGCAAAAAGTCGATTTTTTTTTCGGTTCACATGCAAAAATCGAGTGAAGAGTCGATTTTCTTTCGTTATTTACGCGTTTCACATGCTTTCAAACACAAATGAAATTTTCAAAAATCGAGTGAAGAGTCGATTTTTTTTCGTTTTTTACACGTTTCACATGCTTTCAAACACAAATGAAATTTTCGAAAATCGAGCAAAAAGTCGATTTTTTTTCGTTTCACATGCTTTCAAACACAAATGAAATTTTCGAAAATCGAGCAAAAAGTCGATTTTTTTTTTCGTTTCACATGCTTTCAAACACAAATGAAATTTTCGAAAATCGAGCAAAAAGTCGATTTTTTTTTTCGTTTCACATGCTTTCAAACACAAATGAAATTTTCGAAAATCGAGCAAAAAGTCGATTTTTTTTTCGTTTCACATGCTTTCAAACACAAATGAAAATTTTCGAAAATCGAGCAAAAAGTCGATTTTTTTTTCGTTTCACATGCTTTCAAACACAACTGAAATTTTCGAAAATCGAGCAAAAAGTCGATTTTTTTTTCGTTTCACATGCTTTCAAACACAAATGAAATTTTCGAAAATCGAGCAAAAAGTCGATTTTTTTTTTCGGTTTACATGCAAAAATCGAGTGAAGAGTCGATTTTCTTTCGTTATTTACGCGTTTCACATGCTTTCAAACACAAATGAAATTTTCAAAAATCGAGTGAAGAGTCGATTTTTTTTTTCGTTTTTTTACACGTTTCACATGCTTTCAAACACAAATGAAATTTTCGAAAATCGAGCAAAAAGTCGATTTTTTTTTCGTTTCACATGCTTTCAAACATAAATGAAATTTTCGAAAATCGAGCAAAAAGTCGATTTTTTTTTCGTTTCACATGCTTTCAAACACAAATGAAATTTTCGAAAATCGAGCAAAAAGTCGATTTTTTTTTCGTTTCACATGCTTTCAAACACAAATGAAATTTTCGAAAATCGAGCAAAAAGTCGATTTTTTTTTCGTTTCACATGCTTTCAAACACAAATGAAATTTTCGAAAATCGAGCAAAAAGTCGATTTTTTTTTCGTTTCACATGCTTTCAAACACAAATGAAATTTTCGAAAATCGAGCAAAAAGTCGATTTTTTTTTCGTTTCACATGCAAAAATCGAGTGAAGAGTCGATTTTTTTTCGTTATTTACGCGTTTCACATGCTTTCAAACACAAATGAAATTTTCAAAAATCGAGTGAAGAGTCGATTTTTTTTCGTTTTTTACGCGTTTCACATGCTTTCAAACACAAATGAAATTTTCGAAAATCGAGCAAAAAGTCGATTTTTTTTTTCGTTTCACATGCTTTCAAACACAAATGAAATTTTCGAAAATCGAGCAAAAAGTCGATTTTTTTTCGTTTCACATGCTTTCAAACACAAATGAAATTTTCGAAAATCGAGCAAAAAGTCGATTTTTTTTCGTTTCACATGCTTTCAAACACAAATGAAATTTTCGAAAATCGAGCAAAAAGTCGATTTTTTTTTCGTTTCACATGCTTTCAAACACAAATGAAATTTTCGAAAATCGAGCAAAAAGTCGATTTTTTTTTTCGTTTCACATGCTTTCAAACACAAATGAAATTTTCGAAAATCGAGCAAAAAGTCGATTTTTTTTTCGTTTCACATGCTTTCAAACACAAATGAAATTTTCGAAAATCGAGCAAAAAGTCGATTTTTTTTTCGTTTCACATGCTTTCAAACACAAATGAAATTTCGAAAATCGAGCAAAAAGTCGATTTTTTTTTCGTTTCACATGCTTTCAAACACAAATGAAATTTTCGAAAATCGAGCAAAAAGTCGATTTTTTTTTTCGTTTCACATGAGTTCAAACACAAATGAAATTTTCGAAAATCGAGCAAAAAGTCGATTTTTTTTCGTTTCACATGCTTTCAAACACAAATGAAATTTTCGAAAATCGAGCAAAAAGTCGATTTTTTTTTTCGTTTCACATGCTTTCAAACACAAATGAAATTTTCGAAAAATCGAGCAAAAAGTCGATTTTTTTTTTCGTTTCACATGCTTTCAAACACAAATGAAATTTTCGAAAATCGAGCAAAAAAGTCGATTTTTTTTTCGTTCACATGCTTTCAAACACAAATGAAATTTTCGAAAATCGAGCAAAAAGTCGATTTTTTTTCGTTTCACATGCTTTCAAACACAAATGAAATTTTCGAAAATTGAGCAAAAAGTCGATTTTTTTTTCGTTTCACATGCTTTCAAACACAAATGAAATTTTCGAAAATCGAGCAAAAAGTCGATTTTTTTTTCGGTTCACATGCAAAAATCGAGTGAAGAGTCGATTTTCTTTCGTTATTTACGCGTTTCACATGCTTTCAAACACAAATGAAATTTTCAAAAATCGAGTGGAGAGTCGATTTTTTTTTCGTTTTTTACACGTTTCACATGCTTTCAAACACAAATGGAAATTTTCGAAAATCGAGCAAAAAGTCGATTTTTTTTTTCGTTTCACATGCTTTCAAACACAAATGAAATTTTCGAAAATCGAGCAAAAAGTCGATTTTTTTTTCGTTTCACATGCTTTCAAACACAAATGAAATTTTCGAAAATCGAGCAAAAAGTCGATTTTTTTTTCGTTTCACATGCTTTCAAACACAAATGAAATTTTCGAAAATCGAGCAAAAAGTCGATTTTTTTTTTCGTTTCACATGCTTTCAAACACAAATGAAATTTTCGAAAATCGAGCAAAAAGTCGATTTTTTTTTTCGTTTCACATGCTTTCAAACACAAATGAAATTTTCGAAAATCGAGCAAAAAGTCGATTTTTTTTTCGTTTCACATGCTTTCAAACACAAATGAAATTTTCGAAAATCGAGCAAAAAGTCGATTTTTTTTTCGTTTCACATGCTTTCAAACACAAATGAAATTTTCGAAAATCGAGCAAAAAGTCGATTTTTTTTTTCGTTTCACATGCTTTCAAACACAAATGAAATTTTCGAAAATCGAGCAAAAAGTCGATTTTTTTTTTCGTTTCACATGCTTTCAAACACAAATGAAATTTTCGAAAATCGAGCAAAAAGTCGATTTTTTTTTTCGTTTCACATGCTTTCAAACACAATGAAATTTTCGAAAATCGAGCAAAAAGTCGATTTTTTTTTCGTTTCACATGCTTTCAAACACAAATGAAATTTTCGAAAATCGAGCAAAAAGTCGATTTTTTTTTTCGTTTCACATGCTTTCAAACACAAATGAAATTTTCGAAAATCGAGCAAAAAGTCGATTTTTTTTTTCGTTTCACATGCTTTCAAACACAAATGAAATTTTCGAAAAATCGAGCAAAAAGTCGATTTTTTTTTTCGTTTCACATGCTTTCAAACACAAATGAAATTTTCGAAAATCGAGCAAAAAGTCGATTTTTTTTCGTTTCACATGCGCAAAAAATCGAGGGGAAGAGTCGATTTTTCTTTTCGTTATTTACGCGTTTCACATGCAAATGAAATTTTCAAAAATCGAGTGAAGAGTCGATTTTTTTTCGTTTTTTACACGTTTCACATGCTTTTAAACACAAATGAAATTTTCGAAAATCGAGCAAAAAGTCGATTTTTTTTTCGTTTCACATGCTTTCAAACACAAATGAAATTTTCGAAAATCGAGCAAAAAGCCGATTTTTTTTTCGTTTCACATGCTTTCAAACACAAATGAAATTTTCGAAAATCGAGCAAAAAGTCGATTTTTTTTTTCGTTTCACATGCAAAAATCGAGTAAAGTGTCGATTTTTTTTCGTTATTTACGCGTTTCACATGCTTTCAAACACAAATGAAATTTTCAAAAATCGAGTGAAGAGTCGATTTTATTTCGTTTTTTACGCGTTTCACATGCTTTCAAACACAAATGAAATTTTCGAAAATCGAGCAAAAAGTCGATTTTTTTTTCGTTTCACATGCTTTCAAACACAAATGAAATTTTCGAAAATCGAGCAAAAAGTCGATTTTTTTTTTCGTTTCACATGCTTTCAAACACAAATGAAATTTTCGAAAATCGAGCAAAAAGTCGATTTTTTTTCGTTTCACATGCTTTCAAACACAAATGAAATTTTCGAAAATCGAGCAAAAAGTCGATTTTTTTTTCGTTTCACATGCTTTCAAACACAAATGAAATTTTCGAAAATCGAGCAAAAAGTCGATTTTTTTTTCGTTTCACATGCTTTCAAACACAAATGAAATTTTCGAAAATCGAGCAAAAAGTCGATTTTTTTTTTCGTTTCACATGCAAAAATCGAGTAAAGTGTCGATTTTTTTTCGTTATTTACGCGTTTCACATGCTTTCAAACACAAATGAAATTTTCAAAAATCGAGTGAAGAGTCGATTTTTTTTCGTTTTTTACACGTTTCACATGCTTTTAAACACAAATGAAATTTTCGAAAATCGAGCAAAAAGTCGATTTTTTTTTCGTTTCACATGCAAAAATCGAGTGAAGAGTCGATTTTTTTTCGTTATTTACGCGTTTCACATGCTTTCAAACACAAATGAAATTTTCAAAAATCGAGTGAAGAGTCGATTTTTTTTCGTTTTTTACACGTTTCACATGCTTTTAAACACAAATGAAATTTTCGAAAATCGAGCAAAAAGTCGATTTTTTTTTCGTTTCACATGCTTTCAAACACAAATGAAATTTTCGAAAATCGAGCAAAAAGTCGATTTTTTTTTCGTTTCACATGCTTTCAAACACAAATGAAATTTTCGAAAATCGAGCAAAAAGTCGATTTTTTTTTTCGTTTCACATGCAAAAATCGAGTAAAGTGTCGATTTTTTTTCGTTATTTACGCGTTTCACATGCTTTCAAACACAAATGAAATTTTCAAAAATCGAGTGAAGAGTCGATTTTTTTTCGTTTTTTACGCGTTTCACATGCTTTCAAACACAAATGAAATTTTCGAAAATCGAGCAAAAAGTCGATTTTTTTTTCGTTTCACATGCTTTCAAACACAAATGAAATTTTCGAAAATCGAGCAAAAAGTCGATTTTTTTTTCGTTTCACATGCTTTCAAACACAAATGAAATTTTCGAAAATCGAGCAAAAAGTCGATTTTTTTTTTCGTTTCACATGCTTTCAAACACAAATGAAATTTTCGAAAATCGAGCAAAATGTCGATTTTTTTTTCGGTTCACATGCAAAAATCGAGTGAAGAGTCGATTTTCTTTCGTTATTTACGCGTTTCACATGCTTTCAAACACAAATGAAATTTTCAAAAATCGAGTGAAGAGTCGATTTTTTTTCGTTTTTTACACGTTTCACATGCTTTCAAACACAAATGAAATTTTCGAAAATCGAGCAAAAAGTCGATTTTTTTTTCGTTTCACATGCTTTCAAACACAAATGAAATTTTCGAAAATCGAGCAAAAAGTCGATTTTTTTTTCGTTTCACATGCTTTCAAACACAAATGAAATTTTCGAAAATCGAGCAAAAAGTCGATTTTTTTTTCGTTTCACATGCTTTCAAACACAAATGAAATTTTCGAAAATCGAGCAAAGTCGATTTTTTTTTTTCGTTTCACATGCTTTCAAACACAAATGAAATTTTCGAAAATCGAGCAAAAAGTCGATTTTTTTTTCGTTTCACATGCTTTCAAACACAAATGAAATTTTCGAAAATCGAGCAAAAAGTCGATTTTTTTTTTCGTTTCACATGCTTTCAAACACAAATGAAATTTTCGAAAATCGAGCAAAAAGTCGATTTTTTTTTCGTTTCACATGCTTTCAAACACAAATGAAATTTTCGAAAATCGAGCAAAAAGTCGATTTTTTTTTTCGTTTCACATGCTTTCAAACACAAATGAAATTTTCGAAAATCGAGCAAAAAGTCGATTTTTTTTTCGTTTCACATGCTTTCAAACACAAATGAAATTTTCGAAAATCGAGCAAAAAGTCGATTTTTTTTTCGTTTCACATGCAAAAATCGAGTGAAGAGTCGATTTTTTTTCGTTATTTACGCGTTTCACATGCTTTCAAACCCAAATGAAATTTTCAAAAATCGAGTGAAGAGTCGATTTTTTTTCGTTTTTTACACGTTTCACATGCTTTTAAACACAAATGAAATTTTCGAAAATCGAGCAAAAAGTCGATTTTTTTTTCGTTTCACATGCTTTCAAACACAAATGAAATTTTCGAAAATCGAGCAAAAAGCCGATTTTTTTTTCGTTTCACATGCTTTCAAACACAAATGAAATTTTCGAAAATCGAGCAAAAAGTCGATTTTTTTTTTCGTTTCACATGCAAAAATCGAGTAAAGTGTCGATTTTTTTTCGTTATTTACGCGTTTCACATGCTTTCAAACACAAATGAAATTTTCAAAAATCGAGTGAAGAGTCGATTTTTTTTCGTTTTTTACGCGTTTCACATGCTTTCAAACACAAATGAAATTTTCGAAAATCGAGCAAAAAGTCGATTTTTTTTTCGTTTCACATGCTTTCAAACACAAATGAAATTTTCGAAAATCGAGCAAAAAGTCGATTTTTTTTTCGTTTCACATGCTTTCAAACACAAATGAAATTTTCGAAAATCGAGCAAAAAGTCGATTTTTTTTTCGTTTCACATGCTTTCAAACAAATAAAATTTTCGAAAATCGAGCAAAAAGTCGATTTTTTTTCGTTTCACATGCTTTCAAACAAATGAAATTTTCGAAAATCGAGCAAAAAGTCGATTTTTTTTTCGTTTCACATGCTTTCAAACACAAATGAAATTTTCGAAAATCGAGCAAAAAGTCGATTTTTTTTTCGTTTCACATGCTTTCAAACAAATGAAATTTTCGAAAATCGAGCAAAAAGTCGATTTTTTTTTTCGTTTCACATGCTTTCAAACACAAATGAAATTTTCGAAAATCGAGCAAAAAGTCGATTTTTTTTTCGTTTCACATGCTTTCAAACACAAATGAAATTTTCGAAAATCGAGCAAAAAGTCGATTTTTTTTTCGTTTCACATGCTTTCAAACACAAATGAAATTTTCGAAAATCGAGCAAAAAGTCGATTTTTTTTTCGTTTCACATGTTTTCAAACACAAATGAAATTTTCGAAAATCGAGCAAAAAGTCGATTTTTTTTTCGTTTCACATGCTTTCAAACACAAATGAAATTTTCGAAAATCGAGCAAAAAGTCGATTTTTTTTTCGTTTCACATGCTTTCAAACACAAATGAAATTTTCGAAAATCGAGCAAAAAGTCGATTTTTTTTTCGTTTCACATGAGTTCAAACACAAATGAAATTTTAGAAAATCGAGCAAAAAGTCGATTTTTTTTTCGTTTCACATGCTTTCAAACACAAATGAAATTTTCGAAAATCGAGCAAAAAGTCGATTTTTTTTTCGTTTCACATGCTTTCAAACACAAATGAAATTTTCGAAAATCGAGCAAAAAGTCGATTTTTTTTTCGTTTCACATGCTTTCAAACACAAATGAAATTTTCGAAAATCGAGCAAAAAGTCGATTTTTTTTTCGTTTCACATGCTTTCAAACACAAATGAAATTTTCGAAAATCGAGCAAAAAGTCGATTTTTTTTTCGTTTCACATGCTTTCAAACACAAATGAAATTTTCGAAAATCGAGCAAAAAGTCGATTTTTTTTTCGTTTCACATGCTTTCAAACACAAATGAAATTTTCGAAAATCGAGCAAAAAGTCGATTTTTTTTTCGTTTCACATGCTTTCAAACACAAATGAAATTTTCGAAAATCGAGCAAAAAGTCGATTTTTTTTTCGTTTCACATGTTTTCAAACACAAATGAAATTTTCGAAAATCGAGCAAAAAGTCGATTTTTTTTTCGTTTCACATGCTTTCAAACACAAATGAAATTTTCGAAAATCGAGCAAAAAGTCGATTTTTTTTTCGTTTCACATGCACAAATGAAATTTTCGAAAATCGAGCAAAAAGTCGATTTTTTTTTCGTTTCACATGCTTTCAAACACAAATGAAATTTTCGAAAATCGAGCAAAAAGTCGATTTTTTTTTCGTTTCACATGAGTTCAAACACAAATGAAATTTTAGAAAATCGAGCAAAAAGTCGATTTTTTTTTCGTTTCACATGCTTTCAAACACAAATGAAATTTTCGAAAATCGAGCAAAAAGTCGATTTTTTTTTCGTTTCACATGCTTTCAAACACAAATGAAATTTTCGAAAATCGAGCAAAAAGTCGATTTTTTTTTCGTTTCACATGCTTTCAAACACAAATGAAATTTTCGAAAATCGAGCAAAAAGTCGATTTTTTTTTCGTTTCACATGCTTTCAAACACAAATGAAATTTTCGAAAATCGAGCAAAAAGTCGATTTTTTTTTCGTTTCACATGCTTTCAAACACAAATGAAATTTTCGAAAATCGAGCAAAAAGTCGATTTTTTTTTCGTTTCACATGCTTTCAAACACAAATGAAATTTTCGAAAATCGAGCAAAAAGTCGATTTTTTTTCGTTTCACATGCTTTCAAACACAAATGAAATTTTCGAAAATCGAGCAAAAAGTCGATTTTTTTTTCGTTTCACATGCTTTCAAACACAAATGAAATTTTCGAAAATCGAGCAAAAAGTCGATTTTTTTTTTCGTTTCACATGCTTTCAAACACAAATGAAATTTTCGAAAATCGAGCAAAAAGTCGATTTTTTTTTTCGTTTCACATGCTTTCAAACACAAATGAAATTTTCGAAAATCGAGCAAAAAGTCGATTTTTTTTTCGTTTCACATGCAAAAATCGAGTGAAGAGTCGATTTTTTTTCGTTATTTACGCGTTTCACATGCTTTCAAACACAAATGAAATTTTCAAAAATCGAGTGAAGAGTCGATTTTTTTTCGTTTTTTACACGTTTCACATGCTTTTAAACACAAATGAAATTTTCGAAAATCGAGCAAAAAGTCGATTTTTTTTTTCGTTTCACATGCTTTCAAACACAAATGAAATTTTCGAAAATCGAGCAAAAAGTCGATTTTTTTTTCGTTTCACATGCAAAAATCGAGTGAAGAGTCGATTTTTTTTCGTTATTTACGCGTTTCACATGCTTTCAAACACAAATGAAATTTTCAAAAATCGAGTGAAGAGTCGATTTTTTTTCGTTTTTTACACGTTTCACATGCTTTTAAACACAAATGAAATTTTCGAAAATCGAGCAAAAAGTCGATTTTTTTTTCGTTTCACATGCTTTCAAACACAAATGAAATTTTCGAAAATCGAGCAAAAAGTCGATTTTTTTTTCGTTTCACATGAGTTCAAACACAAATGAAATTTTAGAAAATCGAGCAAAAAGTCGATTTTTTTTTCGTTTCACATGCTTTCAAACACAAATGAAATTTTCGAAAATCGAGCAAAAAGTCGATTTTTTTTTCGTTTCACATGCTTTCAAACACAAATGAAATTTTCGAAAATCGAGCAAAAAGTCGATTTTTTTTTCGTTTCACATGCTTTCAAACACAAATGAAATTTTCGAAAATCGAGCAAAAAGTCGATTTTTTTTTCGTTTCACATGCTTTCAAACACAAATGAAATTTTCGAAAATCGAGCAAAAAGTCGATTTTTTTTTCGTTTCACATGCTTTCAAACACAAATGAAATTTTCGAAAATCGAGCAAAAAGTCGATTTTTTTTTTCGTTTCACATGCTTTCAAACACAAATGAAATTTTCGAAAATCGAGCAAAAAGTCGATTTTTTTTCGTTTCACATGCTTTCAAACACAAATGAAATTTTCGAAAATCGAGCAAAAAGTCGATTTTTTTTTCGTTTCACATGCTTTCAAACACAAATGAAATTTTCGAAAATCGAGCAAAAAGTCGATTTTTTTTTTCGTTTCACATGCTTTCAAACACAAATGAAATTTTCGAAAATCGAGCAAAAAGTCGATTTTTTTTTTCGTTTCACATGCTTTCAAACACAAATGAAATTTTCGAAAATCGAGCAAAAAGTCGATTTTTTTTTCGTTTCACATGCAAAAATCGAGTGAAGAGTCGATTTTTTTTCGTTATTTACGCGTTTCACATGCTTTCAAACACAAATGAAATTTTCAAAAATCGAGTGAAGAGTCGATTTTTTTTCGTTTTTTACACGTTTCACATGCTTTTAAACACAAATGAAATTTTCGAAAATCGAGCAAAAAGTCGATTTTTTTTTCGTTTCACATGCTTTCAAACACAAATGAAATTTTCGAAAATCGAGCAAAAAGTCGATTTTTTTTTCGTTTCACATGCAAAAATCGAGTGAAGAGTCGATTTTTTTTCGTTATTTACGCGTTTCACATGCTTTCAAACACAAATGAAATTTTCAAAAATCGAGTGAAGAGTCGATTTTTTTTCGTTTTTTACACGTTTCACATGCTTTTAAACACAAATGAAATTTTCGAAAATCGAGCAAAAAGTCGATTTTTTTTTTCGTTTCACATGCTTTCAAACACAAATGAAATTTTCGAAAATCGAGCAAAAAGTCGATTTTTTTTTCGTTTCACATGCAAAAATCGAGTGAAGAGTCGATTTTTTTTTCGTTATTTACGCGTTTCACATGCTTTCAAACACAAATGAAATTTTCAAAAATCGAGTGAAGAGTCGATTTTTTTTCGTTTTTTACACGTTTCACATGCTTTTAAACACAAATGAAATTTTCGAAAATCGAGCAAAAAGTCGATTTTTTTTTCGTTTCACATGCTTTCAAACACAAATGAAATTTTCGAAAATCGAGCAAAAAGTCGATTTTTTTTTCGTTTCACATGCTTTCAAACACAAATGAAATTTTCGAAAATCGAGCAAAAAGTCGATTTTTTTTTCGTTTCACATGCAAAAATCGAGTAGTGTCGATTTTTTTTCGTTATTTACGCGTTTCACATGCTTTTAAACACAAATGAAATTTTCAAAAATCGAGTGAAGAGTCGATTTTTTTTCGTTTTTTACGCGTTTCACATGCTTTCAAACACAAATGAAATTTTCGAAAATCGAGCAAAAAGTCGATTTTTTTTTCGTTTCACATGCTTTCAAACACAAATGAAATTTTCGAAAATCGAGCAAAAAGTCGATTTTTTTTTCGTTTCACATGCTTTCAAACACAAATGAAATTTTCGAAAATCGAGCAAAAAGTCGATTTTTTTTTCGATTCACATGCTTTCAAACACAAATGAAATTTTCGAAAATCGAGCAAAAAGTCGATTTTTTTTTCGTTTCACATGCTTTCAAACACAAATGAAATTTTCGAAAATCGAGCAAAAAGTCGATTTTTTTTTCGTTTCACATGCTTTCAAACACAAATGAAATTTTCGAAAATCGAGCAAAAAGTCGATTTTTTTTTTCGTTTCACATGCAAAAATCGAGTAAAGTGTCGATTTTTTTTCGTTATTTACGCGTTTCACATGCTTTCAAACACAAATGAAATTTTCAAAAATCGAGTGAAGAGTCGATTTTTTTTCGTTTTTTACACGTTTCACATGCTTTTAAACACAAATGAAATTTTCGAAAATCGAGCAAAAAGTCGATTTTTTTTTCGTTTCACATGCTTTCAAACACAAATGAAATTTTCGAAAATCGAGCAAAAAGTCGATTTTTTTTTCGTTTCACATGCAAAAATCGAGTGAAGAGTCGATTTTTTTTCGATATTTACGCGTTTCACATGCTTTCAAACACAAATGAAATTTTCAAAAATCGAGTGAAGAGTCGATTTTTTTTCGTTTTTTACACGTTTCACATGCTTTTAAACACAAATGAAATTTTCGAAAATCGAGCAAAAAGTCGATTTTTTTTTCGTTTCACATGCTTTCAAACACAAATGAAATTTTCGAAAATCGAGCAAAAAGTCGATTTTTTTTTCGTTTCACATGCTTTCAAACACAAATGAAATTTTCGAAAATCGAGCAAAAAGTCGATTTTTTTTTTCGTTTCACATGCAAAAATCGAGTAAAGTGTCGATTTTTTTTCGTTATTTACGCGTTTCACATGCTTTCAAACACAAATGAAATTTTCAAAAATCGAGTGAAGAGTCGATTTTTTTTCGTTTTTTACGCGTTTCACATGCTTTCAAACACAAATAAAATTTTCGAAAATCGAGCAAAAAGTCGATTTTTTTTTCGTTTCACATGCTTTCAAACACAAATGAAATTTTCGAAAATCGAGCAAAAAGTCGATTTTTTTTTTCGTTTCACATGCTTTCAAACACAAATGAAATTTTCGAAAATCGAGCAAAAAGTCGATTTTTTTTTCGTTTCACATGCTTTCAAACACAAATGAAATTTTCGAAAATCGAGCAAAAAGTCGATTTTTTTTTCGTTTCACATGCTTTCAAACACAAATGAAATTTTCGAAAATCGAGCAAAAAGTCGATTTTTTTTCGTTTCACATGCAAAAATCGAGTGAAGAGTCGATTTTTTTTCGTTATTTACGCGTTTCACATGCTTTCAAACACAAATGAAATTTTCAAAAATCGAGTGAAGAGTCGATTTTTTTTCGTTTTTCACACGTTTCACATGCTTTCAAACACAAATGAAATTTTCGAAAATCGAGCAAAAAGTCGATTTTTTTTTTCGTTTCACATGCTTTCAAACACAAATGAAATTTTCGAAAATCGAGCAAAAAGTCGATTTTTTTTTCGTTTCACATGCAAAAATCGAGTGAAGAGTCGATTTTTTTTCGTTATTTACGCGTTTCACATGCTTTCAAACACAAATGAAATTTTCAAAAATCGAGAGAAGAGTCGATTTTTTTTCGTTTTTTACACGTTTCACATGCTTTCAAACACAAATGAAATTTTCGAAAATCGAGCAAAAAGTCGATTTTTTTTTCGTTTCACATGCTTTCAAACACAAATGAAATTTTCGAAAATCGAGCAAAAAGTCGATTTTTTTTCGTTTCACATGCTTTCAAACACAAATGAAATTTTCGAAAATCGAGCAAAAAGTCGATTTTTTTTTCGTTTCACATGCTTTCAAACACAAATGAAATTTTCGAAAATCGAGCAAAAAGTCGATTTTTTTTTCGTTTCACATGCTTTCAAACACAAATGAAATTTTCGAAAATCGAGCAAAAAGTCGATTTTTTTTTCGTTTCACATGCTTTCAAACCCAAATGAAATTTTCGAAAATCGAGCAAAAAGTCGATTTTTTTTTCGTTTCACATGCTTTCAAACACAAATGAAATTTTCGAAAATCGAGCAAAAAGTCGATTTTTTTTTCGTTTCACATGCACAAATGAAATTTTCGAAAATCGAGCAAAAAGTCGATTTTTTTTTCGTTTCACATGCTTTCAAACACAAATGAAATTTTCGAAAATCGAGCAAAATGTCGATTTTTTTTTCGTTTCACATGAGTTCAAACACAAATGAAATTTTAGAAAATCGAGCAAAAAGTCGATTTTTTTTTCGTTTCACATGCTTTCAAACACAAATGAAATTTTCGAAAATCGAGCAAAAAGTCGATTTTTTTTTCGTTTCACATGCTTTCAAACACAAATGAAATTTTCGAAAATCGAGCAAAAAGTCGATTTTTTTTTCGTTTCACATGCTTTCAAACACAAATGAAATTTTCGAAAATCGAGCAAAAAGTCGATTTTTTTTTTCGTTTCACATGCTTTCAAACACAAATGAAATTTTCGAAAATCGAGCAAAAAGTCGATTTTTTTTCGTTTCACATGCTTTCAAACACAAATGAAATTTTCGAAAATCGAGCAAAAAGTCGATTTTTTTTTCGTTTCACATGCTTTCAAACACAAATGAAATTTTCGAAAATCGAGCAAAAAGTCGATTTTTTTTTCGGTTCACATGCAAAAATCGAGTGAAGAGTCGATTTTCTTTCGTTATTTACGCGTTTCACATGCTTTCAAACACAAATGAAATTTTCAAAAATCGAGTGAAGAGTCGATTTTTTTTCGTTTTTTACACGTTTCACATGCTTTCAAACACAAATGAAATTTTCGAAAATCGAGCAAAAAGTCGATTTTTTTTTCGTTTCACATGCTTTCAAACACAAATGAAATTTTCGAAAATCGAGCAAAAAGTCGATTTTTTTTTCGTTTCACATGCACAAATGAAATTTTCGAAAATCGAGCAAAAAGTCGATTTTTTTTTCGTTTCACATGCTTTCAAACACAAATGAAATTTTCGAAAATCGAGCAAAAAGTCGATTTTTTTTTCGTTTCACATGAGTTCAAACACAAATGAAATTTTAGAAAATCGAGCAAAAAGTCGATTTTTTTTTCGTTTCACAATGAAATTTTCGAAAATCGAGCAAAAAGTCGATTTTTTTTTCGTTTCACATGCTTTCAAACACAAATGAAATTTTTCGAAAATCGAGCAAAAAGTCGATTTTTTTTTCGTTTCACATGCTTTCAAACACAAATGAAATTTTTGAAAATCGAGCAAAAAGTCGATTTTTTTTTCGTTTCACATGCTTTCAACACAAATGAAATTTTCGAAAATCGAGCAAAAGTCGATTTTTTTTCGTTTCACATGCTTTCAAACACAAATGAAATATTCGAAAATCGAGCAAAAAGTCGATTTTTTTTTCGTTTCACATGCTTTCAAACACAAATGAAATTTTCGAAAATCGAGCAAAAAGTCGATTTTTTTTTCGGTTCACATGCAAAATCGAGTGAAGAGTCGATTTTCTTTCTTTATTTACAGCGTTTCACATGCTTTCAAACACAAATGAAATTTTCAAAAATCGAGTGAAGAGTCGATTTTTTTTCGTTTTTTACACGTTACGTTTCACATGCTTTCAAACACAAATGAAATTTTTCGAAAATCGAGCAAAAAGTTCGATTTTTTTTTCGTTTCACATGCTTTCAAACACAAATGAAATTTTCGAAAATCGAGCAAAAAGTCGATTTTTTTTTCGTTTCACATGCTTTCAAACACAAATGAAATTTTCGAAAATCGAGCAAAAAGTCGATTTTTTTTTCGTTTCACATGCTTTCAAACACAATGAAATTTTCGAAAATCGAGCAAAAAGTCGATTTTTTTTTTCGTTTCACATGCTTTCAAACACAAATGAAATTTTCGAAAATCGAGCAAAAAGTCGATTTTTTTTTCGTTTCACATGCTTTCAAACACAAATGAAATTTTCGAAAATCGAGCAAAAAGTCGATTTTTTTTTCGTTTCACATGCTTTCAAACACAAATGAAATTTTCGAAAATCGAGCAAAAAGTCGATTTTTTTTTCGTTTCACATGCTTTCAAAACACAAATGAAATTTTCGAAAATCGAGCAAAAAGTCGATTTTTTTTTCGTTTCACATGCTTTCAAAACAAATGAAATTTTCGAAAATCGAGCAAAAAGTCGATTTTTTTTCGTTTCACATGCTTTCAAACACAAATGAAATTTTCGAAAATCGAGCAAAAAGTCGATTTTTTTTCGGTTCACATGCAAAAATCGAGTGAAGAGTCGATTTTCTTTCGTTATTTACGCGTTTCACATGCTTTCAAACACTAAATGAAATTTTCAAAAATCGAGTGAAGAGTCGATTTTTTTTCGTTTTTTACACGTTTCACATGCTTTCAAACACAAATGAAATTTTCGAAAATCGAGCAAAAAGTCGATTTTTTTTTCGTTTCACATGCTTTCAAACACAAAATGAAATTTTCGAAAAATCGAGCAAAAAGTCGATTTTTTTTTCGTTTCACATGCTTTCAACACAAATGAAATTTTCGAAAATCGAGCAAAAAGTCGATTTTTTTCGTTTCACATGCACAAATGAAATTTTCGAAAATCGAGCAAAAAGTCGATTTTTTTTTCGTTTCACATGCTTTCAAACACAAATGAAATTTTCGAAAATCGAGCAAAAATGTCGATTTTTTTTTTGTTTCACATGAGTTCAAACACAAATGAAATTTTAGAAAATCGAGCAAAAAGTCGATTTTTTTTTCGTTTCACATGCTTTCAAACACAAATGAAATTTTCGAAAATCGAGCAAAAAGTCGATTTTTTTTTCGTTTCACATGCTTTCAAACACAAATGAAATTTTCGAAAATCGAGCAAAAAGTCGATTTTTTTTTCGTTTCACATGCTTTCAAACACAAATGAAATTTTCGAAAATCGAGCAAAAAGTCGATTTTTTTTTCGTTTCACATGCTTTCAAACACAAATGAAATTTTCGAAAATCGAGCAAAAAGTCGATTTTTTTTTCGTTTCACATGCTTTCAAACACAAATGAAATTTTCGAAATCGAGCAAAAAGTCGATTTTTTTTTTCGTTTCACATGCTTTCAAACACAAATGAAATTTTCGAAAATCGAGCAAAAAGTCGATTTTTTTTTCGGTTCACATGCAAAAATCGAGTGAAGAGTCGATTTTCTTTCGTTATTTACGCGTTTCACATGCTTTCCAAACACAAATGAAATTTTCAAAAATCGAGTGAAGAGTCGATTTTTTTTTCGTTTTTTACACGTTACGTTTCACATGCTTTCAAACACAAATGAAATTTTCGAAAATCGAGCAAAAAGTCGATTTTTTTTCGTTTCACATGCTTTCAAACACAAATGAAATTTTCGAAAATCGAGCAAAAGTCGATTTTTTTTTCGTTTCACATGCTTTCAAACACAAATGAAATTTTCGAAAATCGAGCAAAAAGTCGATTTTTTTTCGTTTCACATGCTTTCAAACACAAATGAAATTTTCGAAAATCGAGCAAAAGTCGATTTTTTTTTTCGTTTCACATGCTTTCAAACACAAATGAAATTTTCGAAATCGAGCAAAAAGTCGATTTTTTTTTCGTTTCACATGCTTTCAAACACAAATGAAATTTTCGAAAATCGAGCAAAAAGTCGATTTTTTTTTCGTTTCACATGCTTTCAAACACAAATGAAATTTCGAAAATCGAGCAAAAAGTCGATTTTTTTTCGTTTCACATGCTTTCAAACACAAATGAAATTTTCGAAAATCGAGCAAAAAGTCGATTTTTTTTTTCGTTTCACATGCTTTCAAACACAAATGAAATTTTCGAAAATCGAGCAAAAAGTCGATTTTTTTTTCGTTTCACATGCTTTCAAACACAAATGAAATTTCGAAAATCGAGCAAAAAGTCGATTTTTTTTTCGTTTCACATGCAAAAATCGAGTGAAGAGTCGATTTTTTTCGTTATTTACGCGTTTCACATGCTTTCAAACACAAATGAAATTTTCAAAAATCGAGTGAAGAGTCGATTTTTTTCGTTTTTTACACGTTTCACATGCTTTTAAACACAAATGAAATTTTCGAAAATCGAGCAAAAGTCGATTTTTTTTTCGTTTCACATGCTTTCAAACACAAATGAAATTTTCGAAAATCGAGCAAAAAGTCGATTTTTTTTTCGTTTCACATGCTTTCAAACACAAATGAAATTTTCAAAATCGAGTGAAGAGTCGATTTTTTTTCGTTTTTTACAACGTTTCACATGCTTTCAAACACAAATGAAATTTTCGAAAATCGAGCAAAAGTCGATTTTTTTTTCGTTTCACATGCTTTCAAACACAAATGAAATTTTCAAAAATCGAGTGAAGAGTCGATTTTTTTCGTTTTTTACACGTTTCACATGCTTTTAAACACAAATGAAATTTTCGAAAATCGAGCAAAAAGTAGATTTTTTTTTTCGTTTCACATGCTTTCAAACACAAATGAAATTTTCGAAAATCGAGCAAAAAGTCGATTTTTTTTTCGTTTCACATGCTTTCAAACACAAATAAAATTTTCAAAAATCGAGTGAAGAGTCGATTTTTTTTCGTTTTTTACACGTTTCACATGCTTTCAAAACACAAATGAAATTTTCGAAAATCGAGCAAAAAGTCGATTTTTTTTTCGTTTCACATGCTTTCAAACACAAATGAAATTTTTCGAAAATCGAGCAAAAAGTCGATTTTTTTTTCGTTTCACATGCTTTCAAACACAAATGAAATTTTCGAAAATCGAGCAAAAAGTCGATTTTTTTTCGTTTCACATGCAAAAATCGAGTGAAGAGTCGATTTTTTTTCGTTATTTACGCGTTTCACATGCTTTCAAACACAAATGAAATTTTCAAAATCGAGTGAAGAGTCGATTTTTTTTCGTTTTTTACACGTTTCACATGCTTTTAAACACAAATGAAATTTTCGAAATCGAGCAAAAAGTCGATTTTTTTTTCGTTTCAACATGCTTTCAAACACAAATGAAATTTTCGAAAATCGAGCAAAAAGTCGATTTTTTTTTCGTTTCACATGCTTTCAAACACAAATGAAATTTTCCGAAAATCGAGCAAAAAGTCGATTTTTTTTTCGTTTCACATGCTTTCAAACACAAATGAAATTTTCGAAAATCGAGCAAAAAGTCGATTTTTTTTTCGTTTCACATGCTTTCAAACACAAATGAAATTTTCGAAAAATCGAGCAAAAGTCGATTTTTTTTTCGTTTCACATGCTTTCAAACACAAATGAAATTTTCGAAAATCGAACAAAAAGTCGATTTTTTTTTCGGTTCACATGCAAAAATCGAGTAAAGAGTCGATTTTCTTTAGTTATTTACGCTTTTCACATGCTTTCAAACACAAATGAAATTTTCAAAAATCGAGTGAAGAGTCGATTTTTTTTCGTTTTTTACACGTTTCACATGCTTTCAAACACAAATGAAATTTCCGAAAATCGAGCAAAAAGTCGATTTTTTTTTCGTTTCACATGCTTTCAAACACAAATGAAATTTTCGAAAATCGAGCAAAAAGTCGATTTTTTTTTCGTTTCACATGCTTTCAAACACAAATGAAATTTTCGAAAATCGAGCAAAAAGTCGATTTTTTTTTCGTTTCACATGCTTTCAAACACAAATGAAATTTTCGAAAATCGAGCAAAAAGTCGATTTTTTTTTTTTCGTTTCACATGCTTTCAAACACAAATGAAATTTTCGAAAATCGAGCAAAAAGTCGATTTTTTTTTCGTTTCACATGCTTTCAAACACAAATGAAATTTTCGAAAATCGAGCAAAAAGTCGATTTTTTTTTCGTTTCACATGCTTTCAAACACAAATGAAATTTTCGAAAATCGAGCAAAAAGTCGATTTTTTTTTCGTTTCACATGCTTTCAAACACAAATGAAATTTTCGAAAATCGAGCAAAAGTCGATTTTTTTTTTCGTTTCACATGCTTTCAAACACAAATGAAATTTTCGAAAATCGAGCAAAAAGTCGATTTTTTT
Organism: Tachinus rufipes; assembly: GCA_963932245.1. Classification (NCBI taxonomy): domain Eukaryota; kingdom Metazoa; phylum Arthropoda; class Insecta; order Coleoptera; family Staphylinidae; genus Tachinus; species Tachinus rufipes. The sequence continues at coordinate 99,760 of CAWVQR010000063.1, forward strand.
TTCGTTTCACATGCTTTCAAACACAAATGAAATTTTCGAAAATCGAGCAAAAAGTCGATTTTTTTCGTTTCACATGCAAAAATCGAGTGAAGAGTCGATTTTTTTTCGTTATTTACGCGTTTCACATGCTTTCAAACACAAATGAAATTTTCAAAAATCGAGTGAAGAGTCGATTTTTTTTCGTTTTTTACACGTTTCACATGCTTTTAAACACAAATGAAATTTTCGAAAATCGAGCAAAAAGTCGATTTTTTTTTCGTTTCACATGCTTTCAAACACAAATGAAATTTTCGAAAATCGAGCAAAAAAGTCGATTTTTTTTTCGTTTCACATGCAAAAATCGAGTGAAGAGTCGATTTTTTTTCGTTATTTACGCGTTTCACATGCTTCAAACACAAATGAAATTTTCAAAAATCGAGTGAAGAGTCGATTTTTTTCGTTTTTTTACACGTTTCACATGCTTTTAAACACAAATGAAATTTTCGAAAATCGAGCAAAAAGTCGATTTTTTTTTCGTTTCACATGCTTTCAAACACAAATGAAATTTTCGAAAATCGAGCAAAAAGTCGATTTTTTTTTCGTTTCACATGCTTTCAAACACAAATGAAATTTTCAAAAATCGAGTGAAGAGTCGATTTTTTTTCGTTTTTTACACGTTTCACATGCTTTCAAACACAAATGAAATTTTCGAAAATCGAGCAAAAAGTCGATTTTTTTTTTCGTTTCACATGCTTTCAAACACAAATGAAATTTTCAAAAATCGAGTGAAGAGTCGATTTTTTTTCGTTTTTTACACGTTTCACATGCTTTTAAACACAAATGAAATTTTCGAAAATCGAGCAAAAAGTCGATTTTTTTTTCGTTTCACATGCTTTCAAACACAAATGAAATTTTCGAAAATCGAGCAAAAAGTCGATTTTTTTTCGTTTCACATGCTTTCAAACACAAATGAAATTTTCAAAAATCGAGTGAAGAGTCGATTTTTTTCGTTTTTTACACGTTTCACATGCTTTCAAACACAAATGAAATTTTCGAAAATCGAGCAAAAAGTCGATTTTTTTTTTTCGTTTCACATGCTTTCAAACACAAATGAAATTTTCGAAAATCGAGCAAAAAGTCGATTTTTTTTTCGTTTCACATGCTTTCAAACACAAATGAAATTTTCGAAAATCGAGCAAAAAGTCGATTTTTTTTCGTTTCACATGCAAAAATCGAGTGAAGAGTCGATTTTTTTTCGTTATTTACGCGTTTCACATGCTTTCAAACACAAATGAAATTTTTCAAAAATCGAGTGAAGAGTCGATTTTTTTTCGTTTTTACACGTTTCACATGCTTTTAAACACAAATGAAATTTTCGAAAATCGAGCAAAAAGTCGATTTTTTTTTCGTTTCACATGCTTTCAAACACAAATGAAATTTTCGAAAATCGAGCAAAAAGTCGATTTTTTTTTCGTTTCACATGCTTTCAAACACAAATGAAATTTTCAAAATCGAGTGAAGAGTCGATTTTTTTTCGTTTTTACACGTTTCACATGCTTTTAAACACAAATGAAATTTTCGAAAATCGAGCAAAAAGTCGATTTTTTTTTCGTTTCACATGCTTTCAAACACAAATGAAATTTTCGAAAATCGAGCAAAAAGTCGATTTTTTTTATTTCGTTTCACATGCTTTCAAACACAAATGAAATTTTCGAAAATCGAGCAAAAAGTCGATTTTTTTTTCGTTTCACATGCTTTCAAACACAAATGAAATTTTCGAAAATCGAGCAAAAAGTCGATTTTTTTTCGTTTCACATGCTTTCAAACACAAATGAATTTTCGAAAATCGAGCAAAAAGTCGATTTTTTTTTTCGTTTCACATGCTTTCAAACACAAATGAAATTTTCGAAAATCGAGCAAAAAGTCGATTTTTTTTTCGTTTCACATGCTTTCAAACACAAATGAAATTTTCGAAAATCGAGCAAAAAGTCGATTTTTTTTTCGTTTCACATGCACAAATGAAATTTCGAAATCGAGCAAAAAGTCGATTTTTTTTCGTTTCACATGCTTTCAAACACAAATGAAATTTTCGAAAATCGAGCAAAAAGTCGATTTTTTTTCGTTTCACATGAGTTCAAACACAAATGAAATTTTCGAAAATCGAGCAAAAAGTCGATTTTTTTTTCGTTTCACATGCTTTCAACACAAATGAAATTTTCGAAAATCGAGCAAAAAGTCGATTTTTTTTTTCGTTTCACATGCTTTCAAACACAATGAAATTTTCGAAAATCGAGCAAAAAGTCGATTTTTTTTCGTTTCACATGCTTTCAAACACAAATGAAATTTTCGAAAATCGAGCAAAAAGTCGATTTTTTTTTCGTTTCACATGCTTTCAAACACAAATGAAATTTTCGAAAATCGAGCAAAAAGTCGATTTTTTTTTTCGTTTCACATGCTTTCAAACATAAATGAAATTTTCGAAAATCGAGCAAAAAGTCGATTTTTTTTTCGTTTCACATGCTTTCAAACACAAATGAAATTTTCGAAAAATCGAGCAAAAAGTCGATTTTTTTTTTCGTTTCACATGCTTTCAAACACAAATGAAATTTCGAAAATCGAGCAAAAAGTCGATTTTTTTTTCGTTTCACATGCTTTCAAACACAAATGAAATTTTCGAAAATCGAGCAAAAAGTCGATTTTTTTTTCGTTTCACATGCTTTCAAACACAAATGAAATTTTCGAAAATCGAGCAAAAAGTCGATTTTTTTTCGTTTCACATGCAAAAATCGAGTGAAGAGTCGATTTTTTTCGTTATTTACGCGTTTCACATGCTTTCAAACACAAATCAAATTTCAAAAATCGAGTGAAGAGTCGATTTTTTTTCGTTTTTTACACGTTCACATGCTTTCAAACACAAATGAAATTTTCGAAAATCGAGCAAAAAGTCGATTTTTTTTTTCGGTTCACATGCAAAAATCGAGTGAAGAGTCGATTTTTTTTCGTTATTTACGCGTTTCACATGCTTTCAAACACAAATGAAATTTTCGAAAATCGAGTGAAGAGTCGATTTTTTTTCGTTTTTACACGTTCACATGCTTCAAACACAAATGAAATTTTCGAAAATCGAGCAAAAAGTCGATTTTTTTTTCGTTTCACATGCAAAAATCGAGTGAATAGTCGATTTTTTTTCGTTATTTACGCGTTTCACATGCTTTCAAACACAAATGAAATTTTCGAAAATCGAGCAAAAAGTCGATTTTTTTTTCGGTTCACATGCAAAAATCGAGTGAAGAGTCGATTTTCTTTCGTTATTTACGCGTTTCACATGCTTTCAAACACAAATGAAATTTTCAAAAATCGAGTGAAGAGTCGATTTTTTTTCGTTTTTTACACGTTTCACATGCTTTCAAACACAAATGAAATTTCGAAAATCGAGCAAAAAGTCGATTTTTTTTTTCGTTTCACATGCTTTCAAACACAAATGAAATTTTCGAAAATCGAGCAAAAAGTCGATTTTTTTTTCGTTTCACATGCTTTCAAACACAAAATGAAATTTTCGAAAATCGAGCAAAAAGTCGATTTTTTTTCGTTTCACATGCTTTCAAACACAAATGAAATTTTCGAAAATCGAGGCAAAAGTCGATTTTTTTTTTCGTTTCACATGCTTTCAAACACAAATGAAATTTTCGAAAATCGAGCAAAAGTCGATTTTTTTTTCGATTCACATGCTTTCAAACACAAATGAAATTTTCGAAAATCGAGCAAAAAGTCGATTTTTTTTTCGTTTCACATGCTTTCAAACACAAATGAAATTTTCGAAAATCGAGCAAAAAGTCGATTTTTTTTTCGTTTCACATGCTTTCAAACACAAATGAAATTTTCGAAAATCGAGCAAAAAGTCGATTTTTTTTTTTCGTTTCACATGCTTTCAAACACAAATGAAATTTTCGGAAAATCGAGCAAAAAGTCGATTTTTTTTTCGTTTCACATGCTTTCAAACACAAATGAAATTTTCGAAAATCGAGCAAAAAGTCGATTTTTTTTTCGTTTCACATGCAAAAATCGAGTGAAGAGTCGATTTTTTTCGTTATTTACGCGTTTCAGATGCTTTCAAACACAAATGAAATTTTCAAAAATCGAGTGAAGAGTCGATTTTTTTCGTTTTTTACACGTTTCACATGCTTTTAAACACAAATGAAATTTTCGAAAATCGAGCAAAAAGTCGATTTTTTCGTTTCACATGCTTTCAAACACAAATGAAATTTTCGAAAATCGAGCAAAAAGTCGATTTTTTTTTTCGTTTCACATGCTTTCAAACACAAATGAAATTTTCGAAAATCGAGCAAAAAGTCGATTTTTTTTTTCGTTTCACATGCAAAAATCGAGTAAAGTGTCGATTTTTTTTCGTTATTTACGCGTTTCACATGCTTTCAAACACAAATGAAATTTTCAAAAATCGAGTGAAGAGTCGATTTTTTTCGTTTTTACGCGTTTCACATGCTTTCAAACACAAATGAAATTTTCGAAAATCGAGCAAAAAGTCGATTTTTTTTCGTTTCACATGCTTTCAAACACAAATGAAATTTTCGAAAATCGAGCAAAAAGTCGATTTTTTTTTCGTTTCACATGCTTTCAAACACAAATGAAATTTTCGAAAATCGAGCAAAAAGTCGATTTTTTTTTTCGTTTCACATGCAAAAATCGAGTAAAGTGTCGATTTTTTTTCGTTATTTACGCGTTTCACATGCTTTCAAACACAAATGAAATTTCAAAAATCGAGTGAAGAGTCGATTTTTTTTCGTTTTTTACACGTTTCACATGCTTTTAAACACAAATGAAATTTTCGAAAATCGAGCAAAATGTCGATTTTTTTTCGTTTCACAATGCTTTCAAACACAAATGAAATTTTCGAAAATCGAGCAAAAAGTCGATTTTTTTTCGTTTCACATGCTTTCAAACACAAATGAAATTTTCGAAAATCGAGCAAAAAGTCGATTTTTTTTTCGTTCACATGCAAAAATCGAGTAAAAGTGTCGATTTTTTTCGTTATTTACGCGTTTCACATGCTTTCAAACACAAATGAAATTTTCAAAAATCGAGTGAAGAGTCGATTTTTTTTCGTTTTTTACACGTTTCACATGCTTTCAAACACAAATGAAATTTTCGAAAATCGAGCAAAAAGTCGATTTTTTTTTCGTTTCACATGCTTTCAAACACAAATGAAATTTTCGAAAATCGAGCAAAAAGTCGATTTTTTTTTCGTTTTCACATGCTTTCAAACACAAAATGAAATTTTCGAAAATCGAGCAAAAAGTCGATTTTTTTTTTCGTTTCACATGCAAAAATCGAGTAAAGTGTCGATTTTTTTTCGTTATTTACGCGTTTCACATGCTTTCAAACACAAATGAAATTTTCAAAAATCGAGTGAAGAGTCGATTTTTTTTCGTTTTTACGCGTTTCACATGCTTTCAAACACAAATGAAATTTTCGAAAATTGAGCAAAAAGTCGATTTTTTTTCGTTTCACATGCTTTCAAACACAAATGAAATTTCGAAAATCGAGCAAAAAGTCGATTTTTTTTTCGTTTCACATGCTTTCAAACACAAATGAAATTTTCGAAAATCGAGCAAAAAGTCGATTTTTTTTTCGGTTTCACATGCTTTCAAACACAAATGAAATTTTCGAAAATCGAGCAAAAAAGTCGATTTTTTTTCGTTTCACAATGCAAAAATCGAGTGAAGAGTCGATTTTTTTTCGTTATTTACGCGTTTCACATGCTTTCAAACACAAATGAAATTTCAAAAATCGAGTGAAGAGTCGATTTTTTCGTTTTTACACGTTTCACATGCTTTCAAACACAAATGAAATTTTCGAAATCGAGCAAAAAGTCGATTTTTTTTCGTTTCACATGCTTTCAAACACAAATGAAATTTTCGAAAATCGAGCAAAAAGTCGATTTTTTTTTCGTTTCACATGCAAAAATCGAGTGAAGAGTCGATTTTTTTTCGTTATTTACGCGTTTCACATGCTTTCAAACACAAATGAAATTTTCAAAAATCGAGTGAAGAGTCGATTTTTTTCGTTTTTTACACGTTTCACATGCTTTTAAACACAAATGAAATTTTCGAAAATCGAGCAAAAAGTCGATTTTTTTTTCGTTTCACATGCTTTCAAACACAAATGAAATTTTCGAAAATCGAGCAAAAAGTCGATTTTTTTTTCGTTTCACATGCTTTCAAACACAAATGAAATTTCGAAAATCGAGCAAAAGTCGATTTTTTTTTTCGTTTCACAAGCAAAAATCGAGTAAAGTGTCGATTTTTTTTCGTTATTTACGCGTTTCACATGCTTTCAAACACAAATGAAATTTTCAAAAATCGAGTGAAGAGTCGATTTTTTTTCGTTTTTTACGCGTTTCACATGCTTTCAAACACAAATGAAATTTTCGAAAATCGAGCAAAAAGTCGATTTTTTTTCGTTTCACATGCTTTCAAACACAAATGAAATTTTCGAAAATCGAGCAAAAGTCGATTTTTTTTTCGTTTCACATGCTTTCAAACACAAATGAAATTTTCGAAAATCGAGCAAAAAGTCGATTTTTTTTTCGTTTCACATGCTTTCAAACCACAAATGAAATTTTCGAAAATCGAGCAAAAAGTCGATTTTTTTTTCGTTTCACATGCTTTCAAACACAAATGAAATTTTCGAAAATCGAGCAAAAAGTCGATTTTTTTTCGTTTCACATGCTTTCAAACACAAATGAAATTTTCGAAAATCGAGCAAAAAGTCGATTTTTTTTTCGTTTCACATGCTTTCAAACACAAATGAAATTTTCGAAAATCGAGCAAAAAGTCGATTTTTTTTCGTTTCACATGCAAAAATCGAGTGAAGAGTCGATTTTTTTTCGTTATTTACGCGTTTCACATGCTTTCAAACACAAATGAAATTTTCAAAAATCGAGTGAAGAGTCGATTTTTTTTCGTTTTTTACACGTTTCACATGCTTTCAAACACAAATGAAATTTTCGAAAATCGAGCAAAAAGTCGATTTTTTTTTCGTTTCACATGCTTTCAAACACAAATGAAATTTTCGAAAATCGAGCAAAAAGTCGATTTTTTTTTCGTTTCACATGCAAAAATCGAGTGAAGAGTCGATTTTTTTTCGTTAATTTACGCGTTTCACATGCTTTCAAACACAATGAAATTTTCAAAAATCGAGTGAAGAGTCAATTTTTTTTCGTTTTTACACGTTTCACATGCTTTCAAACACAAATGAAATTTTCGAAAATCGAGCAAAAAGTCGATTTTTTTTTCGTTTCACATGCTTTCAAACACAAATGAAATTTTCGAAAATCGAGCAAAAAGTCGATTTTTTTTTTCGTTTCACATGCAAAAATCGAGTGAAGAGTCGATTTTTTTTTGTATTTACGCGTTTCACATGCTTTCAAACACAAATGAAATTTTCAAAAATCGAGTGAAGAGTCGATTTTTTTTCGTTTTTTACACGTTTCACATGCTTTCAAACACAAATGAAATTTTCGAAAATCGAGCAAAAAGTCGATTTTTTTTTCGTTTCACATGCAAAAAATCGAGTGAAGAGTCGATTTTTTTTCGTTATTTACGCGTTTCACATGCTTTCAAACACAAATGAAATTTTCAAAAATCGAGTGAAGAGTCGATTTTTTTTCGTTTTTTACACGTTTCACATGCTTTCAAACACAAAATGAAATTTTCGAAAATCGAGCAAAAAGTCGATTTTTTTTTCGTTTCACATGCTTTCAAACACAAATGAAATTTTCGAAAATCGAGCAAAAAGTCGATTTTTTTTTTTCGTTTCACATGCAAAAATCGAGTGAAGAGTCGATTTTTTTTCGTTATTTACGCGTTTCACATGCTTTCAAACACAAATAAAATTTTCAAAAATCGAGTGAAGAGTCGATTTTTTTTCGTTTTTTACGCGTTTCACATGCTTTCAAGCACAAATGAAATTTTCGAAAATCGAGCAAAAAGTCGATTTTTTTTTTCGTTTCACATGCTTTCAAACACAAATGAAATTTTCGAAAAATCGAGCAAAAAGTCGATTTTTTTCGTTTCACATGCTTTTCAAACACAAATGAAATTTTCGAAAATCGAGCAAAAAGTCGATTTTCGTTTCACATGCAAAAATCGAGTGAAGAGTCGATTTTTTTTCGTTTTTTACGCGTTTCACATGCTTTCAAACACAAATGAAATTTTCAAAAATCGAGTGAAGAGTCGATTTTTTTTTGTTTTTTACGCGTTTCACATGCTTTCAAACACAAATGAAATTTTCAAAAATCGAGCAAAAAGTCGATTTTTTTTTCGTTTCACATGCTTTCAAACACAAAAGAAATTTTCGAAAATCGAGCAAAAAGTCGATTTTTTTTTCGTTTCACATGCTTTCAAACACAAATGAAATTTTCGAAAATCGAGCAAAAAGTCGATTTTTTTTTTCGTTTCACATGCAAAAATCGAGTGAAGAGTCGATTTTTTTTCGTTATTTACGCGTTTCACATGCTTTCAAACACAAATGAAATTTTCAAAAATCGAGTGAAGAGTCGATTTTTTTTCGTTTTTTACGCGTTTCACATGCTTTCAAACACAAATGAAATTTTCGAAAATCGAGCAAAAAGTCGATTTTTTTTTCGTTTCACATGCAAAAATCGAGTGAAGAGTCGATTTTTTTTCGTTATTTACGCGTTTCACATGCTTTCAAACACAAATGAAATTTTCGAAAATCGAGCAAAAAGTCGATTTTTTTTTTCGTTTCACATGCTTTCAAACACAAATGAAATTTTCGAAAATCGAGCAAAAAGTCGATTTTTTTTTCGTTTCACATGCTTTCAAACACAAATGAAATTTTCGAAAATCGAGCAAAAAGTCGATTTTTTTTTCGTTTCACATGCAAAAATCGAGTGAAGAGTCGATTTTTTTTCGTTATTTACGCGTTTCACATGCTTTCAAACACAAATGAAATTTTCAAAAATCGATTGAAGAGTCGATTTTTTTTCGTTTTTTACACGTTTCACATGCTTTCAAACACAAATGAAATTTTCGAAAATCGAGCAAAATTCGATTTTTTTTTCGTTTCACATGCTTTCAAACACAAATAAAATTTTCGAAAATCGAGCAAAAAGTCGATTTTTTTTTCGTTTCACATGCTTTCAAACACAAATGAAATTTTCGAAAATCGAGCAAAAAGTCGATTTTTTTTTCGATTCACATGCAAAAATCGAGTGAAGAGTCGATTTTTTTTCGTTTTTTACGCGTTTCACATGCTTTCAAACACAAATGAAATTTTCAAAAATCGAGTGAAGAGTCGATTTTTTTTCGTTTTTTACACGTTTCACATGCTTTCAAACACAAATGAAATTTTCGAAAATCGAGCAAAAAGTCGATTTTTTTTTCGTTTCACATGCAAAAATCGAGTGAAGAGTCGATTTTTTTTCGTTATTTACGCGTTTCACATGCTTTCAAACACAAATGAAATTTTCAAAAATCGAGTGAAGATTCGATTTTTTTTTCGTTTCACATGCAAAAATCGAGTGAAGAGTCGATTTTTTTTCGTTATTTACGCGTTTCACATGCTTTCAAACACAAATGAAATTTTCAAAAATCGAGTGAAGAGTCGATTTTTTTTCGTTTTTTACACGTTTCACATGCTTTCAAACACAAATGAAATTTTCGAAAATCGAGCAAAAAATCGATTTTTTTTTTTCGTTTCACATGCTTTCAAACACAAGTGAAATTTTCGAAAATCGAGCAAAAAGTCGATTTTTTTTTCGTTTCACATGCAAAAATCGAGTGAAGAGTCGATTTTTTTTCGTTATTTACGCGTTTCACATGCTTTCAAACACAAATGAAATTTTCAAAAATCGAGTGGAGTCGATTTTTTTTCGTTTTTTACACGTTTCACATGCTTTCAAACACAAATGAAATTTTCGAAAATCGAGCAAAAAGTCGATTTTTTTTTCGTTTCACATGCTTTCAAACACAAATGAAATTTTCGAAAATCGAGCAAAAAGTCGATTTTTTTTTTCGTTTCACATGCTAAAATCGAGTGAAGAGTCGATTTTTTTTCGTTATTTACGCGTTTCACATGCTTTCAAACACAAATGAAATTTTCAAAAATCGAGTGAAGAGTCGATTTTTTTTCGTTTTTTACGCGTTTCACATGCTTTCAAACACAAATGAAATTTTCGAAAATCGAGCAAAAAGTCGATTTTTTTTTCGTTTCACATGCTTTCAAACACAAATGAAATTTTCGAAAATCGAGCAAAAAATCGATTTTTTTTTCGTTTCACATGCTTTCAAACACAAATGAAATTTTCGAAAATCGAGCAAAAAGTCGATTTTTTTTTCGTTTCACATGCTTTCAAACACAAATGAAATTTTCGAAAATCGAGCAAAAAGTCGATTTTTTTTTCGTTTCACATGCTTTTAAACACAAATGAAATTTTCGAAAATCGAGCAAAAAGTCGATTTTTTTTTTCGTTTCACATGCAAAAATCGAGTGACAAGTCGATTTTTTTTGTTATTTACGCGTTTCACATGCTTTCAAACACAAATGAAATTTTCAAAAATCGAGTGAAGAGTCGATTTTTTTTCGTTTTTTACACGTTTCACATGCTTTCAAACACAAATGAAATTTTCGAAAATCGAGCAAAAAGTCGATTTTTTTTTCGTTTCACATGCTTTCAAACACAAATGAAATTTTCGAAAATCGAGCAAAAAGTCGATTTTTTTTTCGTTTCACATGCTTTCAAACACAAATGAAATTTTCGAAAATCGAGCAAAAAGTCGATTTTTTTTTTCGTTTCACATGCAAAAATCGAGTGAAGAGTCGATTTTTTTTCGTTATTTACGCGTTTCACATGCTTTCAAACACAAATGAAATTTTCAAAAATCGAGTGGAGTCGATTTTTTTTTCGTTTTTTACACGTTTCACATGCTTTCAAACACAAATGAAATTTTCGAAAATCGAGCAAAAAGTCGATTTTTTTTTCGTTACACATGCTTTCAAACACAAATGAAATTTTCGAAAATCGAGCAAAAAGTCGATTTTTTTTTCGTTTCACATGCTTTCAAACACAAATGAAATTTTCGAAAATCGAGCAAAAAGTCGATTTTTTTTTTCGTTTCACATGCAAAAATCGAGTAAAGAGTCGATTTTTTTTCGTTATTTACGCGTTTCACATGCTTTCAAACACAAATGAAATTTTCAAAAATCGAGTGAAGAGTCGATTTTTTTTCGTTTTTTACGCGTTTCACATGCTTTCAAACACAAATGAAATTTTCGAAAATCGAGCAAAAAGTCGATTTTTTTTTCGTTTCACATGCAAAAATCGAGTGAAGAGTCGATTTTTTTTCGTTATTTACGCGTTTCACATGCTTTCAAACACAAATGAAATTTTCAAAAATCGATTGAAGAGTCGATTTTTTTTCGTTTTTTACACGTTTCACATGCTTTCAAACACAAATGAAATTTTCGAAAATCGAGCAAAAAGTCGATTTTTTTTTCGTTTCACATGCTTTCAAACACAAATGAAATTTTCGAAAATCGAGCAAAAAGTCGATTTTTTTTTCGTTTCACATGCAAAAATCGAGTGAAGAGTCGATTTTTTTTCGTTTTTTACGCGTTTCACATGCTTTCAAACACAAATGAAATTTTCAAAAATCGAGCAAAAAGTCGATTTTTTTTTCGTTTCACATGCTTTCAAACACAAATGAAATTTTCGAAAATCGAGCAAAAAGTCGATTTTTTTTTCGTTTCACATGCAAAAATCGAGTGAAGAGTCAATTTTTTTTCGTTTTTTACGCGTTTCACATGCTTTCAAACACAAATGAAATTTTCGAAAATCGAGCAAAAAGTCGATTTTTTTTTCGTTTCACATGCTTTCAAACACAAATGAAATTTTCGAAAGCAAAAAGTCGATTTTTTTTTCGTTTCACATGCAAAAATCGAGTGAAGAGTCGATTTTTTTTCGTTTTTTACGCGTTTCACATGCTTTCAAACACAAATGAAATTTTCAAAAATCGAGCAAAAAGTCGATTTTTTTTTCGTTTCACATGCAAAAATCGAGTGAAGAGTCAATTTTTTTTCGTTTTTTACGCGTTTCACATGCTTTCAAACACAAATGAAATTTTCGAAAATCGAGCAAAAAGTCGATTTTTTTTTCGTTTCACATGCTTTCAAACACAAATGAAATTTTCGAAAATCGAGCAAAAAGTCGATTTTTTTTTCGTTTCACATGCTTTCAAACACAAATGAAATTTTCGAAAATCGAGCAAAAAGTCGATTTTTTTTTCGTTTCACATGCAAAAATCGAGTGAAGAGTCAATTTTTTTTCGTTTTTTACGCGTTTCACATGCTTTCAAACACAAATGAAATTTTCAAAAATCGAGTGAAGAGTCGATTTTTTTTCGTTTTGTACACGTTTCACATGCTTCCAAACACAAATGAAATTTTCGAAAATCGAGCAAAAAGTCGATTTTTTTTTCGTTTCACATGCTTTCAAACACAAATGAAATTTTCGAAAATCGAGCAAAAAGTCGATTTTTTTTTTCGTTTCACATGCAAAAATCGAGTGAAGAGTCGATTTTTTTTCGTTATTTACGCGTTTCACATGCTTTCAAACACAAATGAAATTTTCAAAAATCGAGTGAAGAGTCGATTTTTTTTCGTTTTTTACGCGTTTCACATGCTTTCAAACACAAATGAAATTTTCGAAAATCGAGCAAAAAGTCGATTTTTTTTTCGTTTCACATGCTTTCAAACACAAATGAAATTTTCGAAAATCGAGCAAAAAGTCGATTTTTTTTTTCGTTTCACATGCTTTCAAACACAAATGAAATTTTCGAAAATCGAGCAAAAAGTCGATTTTTTTTTCGTTTCACATGCAAAAATCGAGTGAAGAGTCGATTTTTTTTCGTTTTTTACGCGTTTCACATGCTTTCAAACACAAATGAAATTTTCAAAAATCGAGTGAAGAGTCGATTTTTTTTTGTTTTTTACGCGTTTCACATGCTTTCAAACACAAATGAAATTTTCGAAAATCGAGCAAAAAGTCGATTTTTTTTTCGTTTCACATGCTTTCAAACACAAATGAAATTTTCGAAAATCGAGCAAAAAGTCGATTTTTTTTCGTTTCACATGCTTTCAAACACAAATGAAATTTTCGAAAATCGAGCAAAAAGTCGATTTTTTTTTCGTTTCACATGCAAAAATCGAGTGAAGAGTCGATTTTTTTTCGTTTTTTACGCGTTTCACATGCTTTCAAACACAAATGAAATTTTCGAAAATCGAGCAAAAAGTCGATTTTTTTTTCGATTTACATGCAAAAATCGAGTGAAGAGTGATTTTTTTTCGTTTTTTACGCGTTTCACATGCTTTCAAACACAAATGAAATTTTCGAAAATCGAGCAAAAAGTCGATTTTTTTTTCGTTTCACATGCTTTCAAACACAAATGAAATTTTCGAAAATCGAGCAAAAAGTCGATTTTTTTTTTCGTTTCACATGCTTACAAACACAAATGAAATTTTCGAAAATCGAGCAAAAAGTCGATTTTTTTTTCGTTTCACATGCTTTCAAACACAAATGAAATTTTCGAAAATCGAGCAAAAAGTCGATTTTTTTTTTCGTTTCACATGCAAAAATCGAGAGAAGAGTGATTTTTTTTCGTTTTTTACGCGTTTCACAAGCTTTCAAACACAAATGAAATTTTCGAAAATCGAGCAAAAAGTCGATTTTTTTTTCGTTTCACATGAGTTCAAACACAAATGAAATTTTCGAAAATCGAGCAAAAAGTCGATTTTTTTTAGGCGTTTCACATGCTTTCAAACACAAATGAAATTTTCGAAAATCGAGCAAAAAGTCGATTTTTTTTTCGTTTCACATGCTTTCAAACACAAATGAAATTTTCGAAAATCGAGCAAAAAGTCGATTTTTTTTTCGTTTCACATGCTTTCAAACACAAATGAAATTTTAGAAAATCGAGCAAAAAGTCGATTTTTTTTTCGTTTCACATGCTTTCAAACACAAATGAAATTTTTGAACATCGAGCAAAAAGTCGATTTTTTTTTCGTTTCACATGCTTTCAAACACAAATGAAATTTTCAAAAATCGAGTGAAGAGTCGATTTTTTTTCGTTTTTTACGCGATTCACATGCTTTCAAACACAAATGAAATTTTCAAAAATCGAGTGAAGAGTCGATTTTTTTTTGTTTTTTACGCGTTTCACATGCTTTCAAACACAAATGAAATTTTCGAAAATCGAGCAAAAAGTCGATTTTTTTTTCGTTTCACATGCTTTCAAACACAAATGAAATTTTCGAAAATCGAGCAAAAAGTCGATTTTTTTTTCGTTTCACATGCTTTCAAACACAAATGAAATTTTCGAAAATCGAGCAAAAAGTCGATTTTTTTTTCGTTTCACATGCAAAAATCGAGTGAAGAGTCAATTTTTTTTCGTTTTTTACGCGTTTCACATGCTTTCAAACACAAATGAAATTTTCGAATATCGAGCAAAAAGTCGATTTTTTTTTTCGTTTCACATGCAAAAATCGAGTGAAGAGTCGATTTTTTTCGTTATTTACGCGTTTCACATGCTTTCAAACACAAATGAAATTTTCAAAAATCGAGTGGAGTCTATTTTTTTTCGTTTTTTACACGTTTCACATGCTTTCAAACACAAATGAAATTTTCAAAAATCGAGTGAAGAGTCGATTTTTTTTCGTTTTTTACGCGTTTCACATGCTTTCAAACACAAATGAAATTTTCGAAAATCGAGCAAAAAGTCGATTTTTTTTCGTTTTACATGCTTTCAAACACAAATGAAATTTTCGAAAATCGAGCAAAAAGTCGATTTTTTTTTTCGTTTCACATGCTTTCAAACACAAATGAAATTTTCAAAAATCGAGTGAAGAGTCGATTTTTTTTCGTTTTTTACGCGTTTCACATGCTTTCAAACACAAATGAAATTTTCGAAAATCGAGCAAAAAGTCGATTTTTTATTTGTTTCACATGCTTTCAAACACAAATGAAATTTTCGAAAATCGAGCAAAAAGTCGATTTTTTTTTCGTTTCACATGCTTTCAAACACAAATGAAATTTTCGAAAATCGAGCAAAAAGTCGATTTTTTTTTTTCGTTTCACATGCTTTCAAATACAAATGAAATTTTCGAAAATCGAGCAAAAAGTCGATTTTTTTTTCGTTTCACATGCTTTCAAACACAAATGAAATTTTCGAAAATCGAGCAAAAAGTCGATTTTTTTTTCGTTTCACATGCTTTCAAACACAAATCAAATTTTCGAAAATCGAGCAAAAAGTCGATTTTTTTTTTCGTTTCACATGCTTTCAAACACAAATGAAATTTTCGAAAATCGAGCAAAAAGTCGATTTTTTTTTCGTTTCACATGCTTTCAAACACAAATGAAATTTTCGAAAATCGAGCAAAAAGTCGATTTTTTTTTCGTTTCACATGCTTACAAACACAAATGAAATTTTCGAAAATCGAGCAAAAAGTCGATTTTTTTTTTCGTTTCACATGCTTTCAAACACAAATGAAATTTTCGAAAATCGAGCAAAAAGTCGATTTTTTTTTTCGTTTCACATGCAAAAATCGAGAGAAGAGTGATTTTTTTTCGTTTTTTACGCGTTTCACAAGCTTTCAAACACAAATGAAATTTTCGAAAATCGAGCAAAAAGTCGATTTTTTTTTCGTTTCACATGAGTTCAAACACAAATGAAATTTTCGAAAATCGAGCAAAAAGTCGATTTTTTTTAGGCGTTTCACATGCTTTCAAACACAAATGAAATTTTCGAAAATCGAGCAAAAAGTCGATTTTTTTTTCGTTTCACATGCTTTCAAACACAAATGAAATTTTCGAAAATCGAGCAAAAAGTCGATTTTTTTTTCGTTTCACATGCTTTCAAACACAAATGAAATTTTAGAAAATCGAGCAAAAAGTCGATTTTTTTTTCGTTTCACATGCTTTCAAACACAAATGAAATTTTTGAACATCGAGCAAAAAGTCGATTTTTTTTTCGTTTCACATGCTTTCAAACACAAATGAAATTTTCAAAAATCGAGTGAAGAGTCGATTTTTTTTCGTTTTTTACGCGATTCACATGCTTTCAAACACAAATGAAATTTTCAAAAATCGAGTGAAGAGTCGATTTTTTTTTGTTTTTTACGCGTTTCACATGCTTTCAAACACAAATGAAATTTTCGAAAATCGAGCAAAAAGTCGATTTTTTTTTCGTTTCACATGCTTTCAAACACAAATGAAATTTTCGAAAATCGAGCAAAAAGTCGATTTTTTTTTCGTTTCACATGCTTTCAAACACAAATGAAATTTTCGAAAATCGAGCAAAAAGTCGATTTTTTTTTCGTTTCACATAAAATCGAGTGAAGAGTCAATTTTTTTTCGTTTTTTACGCGTTTCACATGCTTTCAAACACAAATGAAATTTTCGAATATCGAGCAAAAAGTCGATTTTTTTTTTTCGTTTCACATGCAAAAATCGAGTGAAGAGTCGATTTTTTTCGTTATTTACGCGTTTCACATGCTTTCAAACACAAATGAAATTTTCAAAAATCGAGTGGAGTCTATTTTTTTTCGTTTTTTACACGTTTCACATGCTTTCAAACACAAATGAAATTTTCAAAAATCGAGTGAAGAGTCGATTTTTTTTCGTTTTTTACGCGTTTCACATGCTTTCAAACACAAATGAAATTTTCGAAAATCGAGCAAAAAGTCGATTTTTTTTCGTTTTACATGCTTTCAAACACAAATGAAATTTTCGAAAATCGAGCAAAAAGTCGATTTTTTTTTTCGTTTCACATGCTTTCAAACACAAATGAAATTTTCAAAAATCGAGTGAAGAGTCGATTTTTTTTCGTTTTTACGCGTTTCACATGCTTTCAAACACAAATGAAATTTTCGAAAATCGAGCAAAAAGTCGATTTTTTATTTGTTTCACATGCTTTCAAACACAAATGAAATTTTCGAAAATCGAGCAAAAAGTCGATTTTTTTTTCGTTTCACATGCTTTCAAACACAAATGAAATTTTCGAAAATCGAGCAAAAAGTCGATTTTTTTTTTTCGTTTCACATGCTTTCAAATACAAATGAAATTTTCGAAAATCGAGCAAAAAGTCGATTTTTTTTTTCGTTTCACATGCTTTCAAACACAAATGAAATTTTCGAAAATCGAGCAAAAAGTCGATTTTTTTTTCGTTTCACATGCTTTCAAACACAAATCAAATTTTCGAAAATCGAGCAAAAAGTCGATTTTTTTTTTCGTTTCACATGCTTTCAAACACAAATGAAATTTTCGAAAATCGAGCAAAACGTCGATTTTTTTTTCGTTTCACATGCTTTTAAATACAAATGAAATTTTCAAAAATCGAGCAAAAAGTCGATTTTTTTTTTCGTTTCACATGCTTTCAAACACAAATGAAATTTTCAAAAATCGAGTGAAGAGTCGATTTTTTTTTCGTTTTTTACGCGTTTCACATGCTTTCAAACACAAATGAAATTTTCGAAAATCGAGCAAAAAGTCGATTTTTTTTTTCGTTTTACATGCTTTCAAACACAAATGAAATTTTCGAAAATCGAGCAAAAAGTCGATTTTTTTTTTCGTTTCACATGCTTTCAAACACAAATGAAATTTTCAAAAATCGAGTGAAGAGTCGATTTTTTTTCGTTTTTTACGCGTTTCACATGCTTTCAAACACAAATGAAATTTTCGAAAATCGAGCAAAAAGTCGATTTTTAATTTGTTTCACATGCTTTCAAACACAAATGAAATTTTCGAAAATCGAGCAAAAAGTCGATTTTTTTTTCGTTTCACATGCTTTCAAACACAAATGAAATTTTCGAAAATCGAGCAAAAAGTCGATTTTTTTTTTCGTTCACATGCTTTCAAACACAAATGAAATTTTCGAAAATCGAGCAAAAAGTCGATTTTTTTTTCGTTTCACATGCTTTCAAACACAAATAAAATTTTCGAAAATCGAGCAAAAAGTCGATTTTTTTTTCGTTTCACATGCTTTCAAACACAAATGAAATTTTCGAAAATCGAGCAAAAAGTCGATTTTTTTTTCGTTTCACATGCTTTCAAACACAAATGAAATTTTCGAAAATCGAGCAAAAAAGTCGATTTTTTTTTCGTTTCACATGCTTTCAAACACAAATGAAATTTTCGAAAATCGAGCAAAAAGTCGATTTTTTTTTCGTTTCACATGCTTTCAAACACAAATGAAATTTTCAAAAATCGAGTGAAGAGTCGATTTTTTTTCGTTTTTACGCGTTTCACATGCTTTCAAACACAAATAAAATTTTCGAAAATCGAGCAAAAAGTCGATTTTTTTTTTCGTTTCACATGCTTTCAAACACAAATGAAATTTTCGAAAATCGAGCAAAAAGTCGATTTTTTTTTCGTTTCACATGCTTTCAAACACAAATGAAATTTTCAAAAATCGAGTGAAGAGTCGATTTTTTTTCGTTTTTTACGCGTTTCACATGCTTTCAAACACAAATGAAATTTTCGAAAATCGAGCAAAAAGTCGATTTTTTATTTGTTTCACATGCTTTCAAACACAAATGAAATTTTCGAAAATCGAGCAAAAAGTCGATTTTTTTTTCGTTTCACATGCTTTCAAACACAAATGAAATTTTCGAAAATCGAGCAAAAAGTCGATTTTTTTTTTCGTTTCACATGCTTTCAAACACAAATGAAATTTTCGAAAATCGAGCAAAAAGTCGATTTTTTTTTCGTTTCACATGCTTTCAAACACAAATGAAATTTTCGAAAATCGAGCAAAAAGTCGATTTTTTTTTTCGTTTCACATGCTTTCAAACACAAATGAAATTTTCGAAAATCGAGCAAAAAGTCGATTTTTTTTTTCGTTTCACATGCTTTCAAACACAAATGAAATTTTCGAAAATCGAGCAAAAAGTCGATTTTTTTTTTCGTTTCACATGCAAAAATCGAGTGAAGAGTCGATTTTTTTTCGTTTTTTACGCGTTTCACATGCTTTCAAACACAAATGAAATTTTCGAAAATCGAGCAAAAAGTCGATTTTTTTTTCGTTTCACATGCTTTCAAACACAAATGAAATTTTCGAAAATCGAGCAAAAAGTCGATTTTTTTTTCGTTTCACATGCTTTCAAACACAAATGAAATTTTCAAAAATCGAGTGAAGAGTCGATTTTTTTTTTCGTTTTTTACGCGTTTCACATGCTTTCAAACACAAATGAAATTTTCGAAAATCGAGCAAAAAGTCGATTTTTTTTTCGTTTCACATGCTTTCAAACACAAATGAAATTTTCAAAAATCGAGTGAAGAGTCGATTTTTTTTTCGTTTTTTACGCGTTTCACATGCTTTCAAACACAAATGAAATTTTCGAAAATCGAGCAAAAAGTCGATTTTTTTTTCGTTTCACATGCTTTCAAACACAAATGAAATTTTCGAAAATCGAGCAAAAAGTCGATTTTTTTTTCGTTTCACATGCTTTCAAACACAAATGAAATTTTCAAAAATCGAGTGAAGAGTCGATTTTTTTTCGTTTTTTACGCGTTTCACATGCTTTCAAACACAAATGAAATTTTCGAAAATCGAGCAAAAAGTCGATTTTTTTTTCGTTTCACATGCTTTCAAACACAAATGAAATTTTCGAAAATCGAGCAAAAAGTCGATTTTTTTTTCGTTTCACATGCTTTCAAATACAAATGAAATTTTCGAAAATCGAGCAAAAAGTCGATTTTTTTTTCGTTTCACATGCTTTCAAACACAAATGAAATTTTCGAAAATCGAGCAAAAAGTCGATTTTTTTTTCGTTTCACATGCTTTCAAACACAAATCAAATTTTCGAAAATCGAGCAAAAAGTCGATTTTTTTTTTTCGTTTCACATGCTTTCAAACACAAATGAAATTTTCGAAAATCGAGCAAAAAGTCGATTTTTTTTTCGTTTCACATGCTTTTAAATACAAATGAAATTTTCAAAAATCGAGTGAAGAGTCGATTTTTTTTCGTTTTTTACGCGTTTCACATGCTTTCAAACACAAATGAAATTTTCGAAAATCGAGCAAAAAGTCGATTTTTTTTTCGTTTCACATGCTTTCAAACACAAATGAAATTTTCGAAAATCGAGCAAAAAGTCGATTTTTTTTTCGTTTCACATGCTTTCAAACACAAATGAAATTTTCAAAAATCGAGTGAAGAGTCGATTTTTTTTCGTTTTTTACGCGTTTCACATGCTTTCAAACACAAATAAAATTTTCGAAAATCGAGCAAAAAGTCGATTTTTTTTTTCGTTTCACATGCTTTCAAACACAAATGAAATTTTCGAAAATCGAGCAAAAAGTCGATTTTTTTTTCGTTTCACATGCTTTCAAACACAAATGAAATTTTCAAAAATCGAGTGAAGAGTCGATTTTTTTTCGTTTTTTACGCGTTTCACATGCTTTCAAACACAAATGAAATTTTCAAAAATCGAGTGGAGTCGATTTTTTTTCGTTTTTTACGCGTTTCACATGCTTTCAAACACAAATGAAATTTTCGAAAATCGAGCAAAAAGTCGATTTTTTTTTCGTTTTACATGCTTTCAAACACAAATTAAATTTTTCGAAAATCGAGCAAAAAGTCGATTTTTTTTTTCGTTTCACATGCTTTCAAACACAAATGAAATTTTCAAAAATCGAGTGAAGAGTCGATTTTTTTTCGTTTTTTACGCGTTTCACATGCTTTCAAACACAAATGAAATTTTCGAAAATCGAGCAAAAAGTCGATTTTTTATTTGTTTCACATGCTTTCAAACACAAATGAAATTTTCGAAAATCGAGCAAAAAGTCGATTTTTTTTTCGTTTCACATGCTTTCAAACACAAATGAAATTTTCGAAAATCGAGCAAAAAGTCGATTTTTTTTTTCGTTTCACATGCTTTCAAACACAAATGAAATTTTCGAAAATCGAGCAAAAAGTCGATTTTTTTTTTCGTTTCACATGCTTTCAAACACAAATGAAATTTTCGAAAATCGAGCAAAAAGTCGATTTTTTTTTTTCGTTTCACATGCTTTCAAACACAAATGAAATTTTCGAAAATCGAGCAAAAAGTCGATTTTTTTTTCGTTTCACATGCTTTCAAACACAAATGAAATTTTCGAAAATCGAGCAAAAAGTCGATTTTTTTTTTCGTTTCACATGCAAAAATCGAGTGAAGAGTCGATTTTTTTTCGTTTTTTACGCGTTTCACATGCTTTCAAACACAAATGAAATTTTCGAAAATCGAGCAAAAAGTCGATTTTTTTTTCGTTTCACATGCTTTCAAACACAAATGAAATTTTCGAAAATCGAGCAAAAAGTCGATTTTTTTTTCGTTTCACATGCTTTCAAACACAAATGAAATTTTCAAAAATCGAGTGAAGAGTCGATTTTTTTTTCGTTTTTTACGCGTTTCACATGCTTTCAAACACAAATGAAATTTTCGAAAATCGAGCAAAAAGTCGATTTTTTTTTTCGTTTCACATGCTTTCAAACACAAATGAAATTTTCAAAAATCGAGTGAAGAGTCGATTTTTTTTCGTTTTTTACGCGTTTCACATGCTTTCAAACACAAATGAAATTTTCGAAAATCGAGCAAAAAGTCGATTTTTTTTTTCGTTTCACATGCTTTCAAACACAAATGAAATTTTCGAAAATCGAGCAAAAAGTCGATTTTTTTTTCGTTTCACATGCTTTCAAACACAAATGAAATTTTCAAAAATCGAGTGAAGAGTCGATTTTTTTTTCGTTTTTTACGCGTTTCACATGCTTTCAAACACAAATGAAATTTTCGAAAATCGAGCAAAAAGTCGATTTTTTTTTCGTTTCACATGCTTTCAAACACAAATGAAATTTTCAAAAATCGAGTGAAGAGTCGATTTTTTTTTCGTTTTTTACGCGTTTCACATGCTTTCAAACACAAATGAAATTTTTCGAAAATCGAGCAAAAAGTCGATTTTTTTTTCGTTTCACATGCTTTCAAACACAAATGAAATTTTCAAAAATCGAGTGAAGAGTCGATTTTTTTTCGTTTTTTACGCGTTTCACATGCTTTCAAACACAAATGAAATTTTCGAAAATCGAGCAAAAAGTCGATTTTTTTTTCGTTTCACATGCTTTCAAACACAAATGAAATTTTCAAAAATCGAGTGAAGAGTCGATTTTTTTTTCGTTTTTTACGCGTTTCACATGCTTTCAAACACAAATGAAATTTTCGAAAATCGAGCAAAAAGTCGATTTTTTTTTCGTTTCACATGCTTTCAAACACAAATGAAATTTTCAAAAATCGAGTGAAGAGTCGATTTTTTTTCGTTTTTTACGCGTTTCACATGCTTTCAAACACAAATGAAATTTTCGAAAATCTAGCAAAAAGTCGATTTTTTTTTCGTTTTACATGCTTTCAAACACAAATGAAATTTTCGAAAATCGAGCAAAAAGTCGATTTTTTTTTTCGTTTCACATGCTTTCAAACACAAATGAAATTTTCAAAAATCGTGCAAAATCGAGTGAAGAGTCGATTTTTTTTTCGTTTTTTACGCGTTTCACATGCTTTCAAACACAAATGAAATTTTCGAAAATCGAGCAAAAAGTCGATTTGTTTTTCGTTTCACATGCTTTCAAACACAAATGAAATTTTCAAAAATCGAGTGAAGAGTCGATTTTTTTTCGTTTTTTACGCGTTTCACATGCTTTCAAACACAAATGAAATTTTCGAAAATCGAGCAAAAAGTCGATTTTTTTTTCGTTTCACATGCTTTCAAACACAAATGAAATTTTCGAAAATCGAGCAAAAAGTCGATTTTTTTTTCGTTTCACATGCTTTCAAACACAAATGAAATTTTCAAAAATCGAGTGAAGAGTCGATTTTTTTTTCGTTTTTTACGCGTTTCACATGCTTTCAAACACAAATGAAATTTTCGAAAATCGAGCAAAAAGTCGATTTTTTTTTCGTTTCACATGCTTTCAAACACAAATGAAATTTTCGAAAATCGAGCAAAAAGTCGATTTTTTTTTCGTTTCACATGCTTTCAAATACAAATGAAATTTTCGAAAATCGAGCAAAAAGTCGATTTTTTTTTCGTTTCACATGCTTTCAAACACAAATGAAATTTTCGAAAATCGAGCAAAAAGTCGATTTTTTTTTCGTTTCACATGCTTTCAAACACAAATGAAATTTTCAAAAATCGAGTGAAGAGTCGATTTTTTTTCGTTTTTTACGCGTTTCACATGCTTTCAAACACAAATGAAATTTTCGAAAATCGAGCAAAAAGTCGATTTTTTTTTCGTTTCACATGCTTTCAAACACAAATCAAATTTTCGAAAATCGAGCAAAAAGTCGATTTTTTTTTTTCGTTTCACATGCTTTCAAACACAAATGAAATTTTCGAAAATCGAGCAAAAAGTCGATTTTTTTTTTCGTATCACATGCTTTTAAATACAAATGAAATTTTCAAAAATCGAGTGAAGAGTCGATTTTTTTTCGTTTTTTACGCGTTTCACATGCTTTCAAACACAAATGAAATTTTCGAAAATCGAGCAAAAAGTCGATTTTTTTTTCGTTTCACATGCTTTCAAACACAAATGAAATTTTCAAAAATCGAGTGAAGAGTCGATTTTTTTTTCGTTTTTTACGCGTTTCACATGCTTTCAAACACAAATGAAATTTTCGAAAATCGAGCAAAAAGTCGATTTTTTTTTTCGTTTCACATGCTTTCAAACACAAATGAAATTTTCAAAAATCGAGTGAAGAGTCGATTTTTTTTCGTTTTTTACGCGTTTCACATGCTTTCAAACACAAATGAAATTTTCGAAAATCGAGCAAAAAGTCGATTTTTTTTTCGTTTCACATGCTTTCAAACACAAATGAAATTTTCAAAAATCGAGTGAAGAGTCGATTTTTTTTTCGTTTTTTACGCGTTTCACATGCTTTCAAACACAAATGAAATTTTCGAAAATCGAGCAAAAAGTCGATTTTTTTTTCGTTTCACATGCTTTCAAACACAAATGAAATTTTCAAAAATCGAGTGAAGAGTCGATTTTTTTTCGTTTTTTGCGCGTTTCACATGCTTTCAAACACAAATGAAATTTTCGAAAATCGAGCAAAAAGTCGATTTTTTTTTCGTTTTACATGCTTTCAAACACAAATGAAATTTTCGAAAATCGAGCAAAAAGTCGATTTTTTTTTTCGTTTCACATGCTTTCAAACACAAATGAAATTTTCAAAAATCGTGCAAAATCGAGTGAAGAGTCGATTTTTTTTCGTTTTTTACGCGTTTCACATGCTTTCAAACACAAATGAAATTTTCGAAAATCGAGCAAAAAGTCGATTTTTTTTCGTTTCACATGCTTTCAAACACAAATGAAATTTTCGAAAATCGAGCAAAAAGTCGATTTTTTTTCGTTTCACATGCTTTCAAACACAAATGAAATTTTCAAAAATCGAGTAAAGAGTCGATTTTTTTTCGTTTTTTACGCGTTTCACATGCTTTCAAACACAAATGAAATTTTCGAAAATCGAGCAAAAAGTCGATTTTTTTTTCGTTTCACATGCTTTCAAACACAAATGAAATTTTCGAAAATCGAGCAAAAAGTCGATTTTTTTTTTCGTTTCACATGCTTTCAAACATAAATCAAATTTTCGAAAATCGAGCAAAAAGTCGATTTTTTTTTTCGTTTCACATGCTTTCAAACACAAATGAAATTTTCGAAAATCGAGCAAAAAGTCGATTTTTTTTTCGTTTCACATGCTTTCAAACACAAATGAAATTTTCAAAAATCGAGTGAAGAGTCGATTTTTTTTCGATTTTTACGCGTTTCACATGCTTTCAAACACAAATAAAATTTTCGAAAATCGAGCAAAAAGTCGATTTTTTTTTCGTTTCACATGCTTTCAAACACAAATGAAATTTTCGAAAATCGAGCAAAAAGTCGATTTTTTTTTCGTTTCACATGCAAAAATCGAGTGAAGAGTCGATTTTTTTTCGTTTTTTACGCGTTTCACATGCTTTCAAACACAAATGAAATTTTCGAAAATCGAGCAAAAAGTCGATTTTTTTTTCGTTTCACATGCTTTCAAACACAAATCAAATTTTCGAAAATCGAGCAAAAAGTCGATTTTTTTTTTCGTTTCACATGCTTTCAAACACAAATGAAATTTTCGAAAATCGAGCAAAAAGTCGATTTTTTTTTTCGTTTCACATGCTTTCAAACATAAATCAAATTTTCGAAAATCGAGCAAAAAGTCGATTTTTTTTTTCGTTTCACATGCTTTCAAACACAAATGAAATTTTCGAAAATCGAGCAAAAAGTCGATTTTTTTTTCGTTTCACATGCTTTCAAACGCAAATAAAATTTTCAAAAATCGAGTGAAGAGTCGATTTTTTTTCGTTTTTTACGCGTTTCACATGCTTTCAAACACAATTGAAATTTTCGAAAATCGAGCAAAAAGTCGATTTTTTTTTCGTTTCACATGCTTTCAAACACAAATGAAATTTTCAAAAATCGAGTGAAGAGTCGATTTTTTTTCGTTTTTTACGCGTTTCACATGCTTTCAAACACAAATGAAATTTTCGAAAATCGAGCAAAAAGTCGATTTTTTTTTCGTTTCACATGCTTTCAAACACAAATGAAATTTTCGAAAATCGAGCAAAAAGTCGATTTTTTTTTCGTTTCACATGCTTTCAAACACAAATCAAATTTTCGAAAATCGAGCAAAAAGTCGATTTTTTTTTTCGTTTCACATGCTTTCAAACACAAATGAAATTTTCGAAAATCGAGCAAAAATTCGATTTTTTTTTCGTTTCACATGCTTTCAAACACAAATGAAATTTTCGAAAATCGAGCAAAAAGTCGATTTTTTTTTTCGTTTCACATGCTTTCAAACACAAATGAAATTTTCGAAAATCGAGCAAAAAGTCGATTTTTTTTTTCGTTTCACATGCTTTCAAACACAAATGAAATTTTTGAAAATCGAGCAAAAAGTCGATTTTTTTTTCGTTTCACATGCAAAAATCGAGTGAAGAGTCGATTTTTTTTCGTTCTTTACGCGTTTCACATGCTTTCAAACACAAATGAAATTTTCGAAAATCGAGCAAAAAGTCGATTTTTTTTTCGTTTCACATGCTTTCAAACACAAAATAAATTTTCAAAAATCGAGTGAAGAGTCGATTTTTTTTCGTTTTTTACGCGTTTCACATGCTTTCAAACACAAATGAAATTTTCGAAAATCGAGCAAAAAGTCGATTTTTTATTCGTTTCACATGCTCTCAAACACAAGTGAAATTTTCGAAAATCGAGCAAAAAGTCGATTTTTTTTTCGTTTCACATGCTTTCAAACACAAATGAAATTTTCAAAAATCGAGTGAAGAGTCGATTTTTTTTTCGTTTTTTACGCGTTTCACATGCTTTCAAACACAAATGAAATTTTCGAAAATCGAGCAAAAAGTCGATTTTTTTTTCGTTTCACATGCTTTCAAACACAAATGAAATTTTCGAAAATCGAGCAAAAAATCGATTTTTTTTTCGTTTCACATGCTTTCAAACACAAATGAAATTTTCAAAAATCGAGTGAAGAGTCGATTTTTTTTCGTTTTTTACGCGTTTCACATGCTTTCAAACACAAATGATATTTTCGAAAATCGAGCAAAAAGTCGATTTTTTTTTCGTTTCACATGCTTTCAAACACAAATGAAATTTTCGAAAATCGAGCAAAAAGTCGATTTTTTTTTTCGTTTCACATGCTTTCAAACACAAATCAAATTTTCGAAAATCGAGCAAAAAGTCGATTTTTTTTTTCGTTTCACATGCTTTCAAACACAAATGAAATTTTTGAAAATCGAGCAAAAAGTCGATTTTTTTTTCGTTTCACATGCTTTCAAATACAAATGAAATTTTCAAAAATCGAGTGAAGAGTCGATTTTTTTTCGTTTTTTACGCGTTTCACATGCTTTCAAACACAAATAAAATTTTCGAAAATCGAGCAAAAAGTCGATTTTTTTTTCGTTTCACATGCTTTCAAACACAAATGAAATTTTCGAAAATCGAGCAAAAAGTCGATTTTTTTTTCGTTTCACATGCAAAAATCGAGTGAAGAGTCGATTTTTTTTTCGTTTTTTACGCGTTTCACATGCTTTCAAACACAAATGAAATTTTCGAAAATCGAGCAAAAAGTCGATTTTTTTTTCGTTTCACATGCTTTCAAACACAAATGAAATTTTCGAAAATCGTGCAAAAAGTCGATTTTTTTTTCGTTTCACATGCAAAAATCGAGTGAAGAGTCGATTTTTTTTCGTTTTTTACGCGTTTCACATGCTTTCAAACACAAATGAAATTTTCGAAAATCGAGCAAAAAGTCGATTTTTTTTTCGTTTCACATGCTTTCAAACACAAATAAAATTTTCGAAAATCGAGCGCAAAAAGTCGATTTTTTTTTCGTTTCACATGCTTTCAAACACAAATGAAATTTTCGAAAATCGAGCAAAAAGTCGATTTTTTTTTCGTTTCACATGAAAAATCGACTTTTTGCTCGATTTTCGAAAATTTCATTTGTGTTTGAAAGCATGTGAAACGAAAAAAAAATCGACTTTTTGCGCTCGATTTTCGAAAATATTATTTGTGTTTGAAAGCATGTGAAACGAAAAAAAAATCGACTTTTTTCTCGATTTTCGAAAATTTCATTTGTGTTTAAAAGCATGTGAAACGCGTAAAAAACGAAAAAAAATCGACTCTTCACTCGATTTTTGCATGTGAAACGAAAAAAAAATCGACTTTTTGCTCGATTTTCGAAAATATCATTTGTGTTTGAAAGCATTTTCGAAAATCGAGCAAAAAGTCGATTTTTTTTTCGTTTCACATGCTTTCAAACACAAATGAAATTTTCGAAAATCGAGCAAAAAGTCGATTTTTTTTTCGTTTCACATGCTTTCAAACACTAATGAAATTTTCGAAAATCGAGCAAAAAGTCGATTTTTTTTTCGTTTCACATGCTTTCAAACACAAATGAAATTTTCGAAAATCGAGCAAAAAGTCGATTTTTTTTTCGTTTCACATGCAAAAATCGAGTGAAGAGTCGATTTTTTTTCGTTTTTTACGCGTTTCAAATGCTTCAAACACAAATAAAATTTTCGAAAATCGAGCAAAAAGTCGATTTTTTTTTTCGTTTCACATGCTTTCAAACACAAATGAAATTTTCAAAAATCGAGTAAAGGGTCGATTTTTTTTTTCGTTTTTTACGCGTTTCACATGCTTTCACACAAATGAAATTTTCAAAAATCGAACAAAAAGTCGACTTTTTTTTCGTTTCACATGCTTTCAAACACTAATGAAATTTTCAAAAATCGAGTGAAGAGTCGATTTTTTTTCGTTTTTTACGCGTTTCACATGCTTTCAAACACAAATGAAATTTTCGAAAATCGAGCAAAAAGTCGATTTTTTTTTCGTTTCACATGCTTTCAAACACAAATGAAATTTTCGAAAATCGAGCAAAAAGTCGATTTTTTTTTCGTTTCACATGCAAAAATCGAGTGAAGAGTCGATTTTTTTTCGTTTTTTACGCGTTTCACATGCTTTCAAACCCAAATGAAATTTTCGAAAATCGAGCAAAAAGTCGATTTTTTTTTCGTTTCACATGCTTTCAAACACAAATGAAATTTTCGAAAATCGAGCAAAAAGTCGATTTTTTTTTCGTTTCACATGCTTTCAAACACAAATGAAATTTTCGAAAATCGAGCAAAAAGTCGATTTTTTTTTCGTTTCACATGCAAAAATCGAGTGAAGAGTCGATTTTTTTTCGTTTTTTACGCGTTTCACATGCTGTCAAACCCAAATGAAATTTTCGAAAATCGAGCTAAAAGTCGATTTTTTTTTCGTTTCACATGCTTTCAAACACAAATGAAATTTTCGAAAATCGAGCAAAAAGTCGATTTTTTTTTCGTTTCACATGCTTTCAAACACAAATGAAATTTTCGAAAATCGAGCAAAAAGTCGATTTTTTTTTCGTTTCACATGCTTTCAAACACAAATGAAATTTTTGAAAATCGAGCAAAAAGTCGATTTTTTTTTCGTTTTACATGAAAAAATCAAGTGAAGAGTCGATTTTTTTTTCGTTTTTTACGCGTTTCACATGCTTTCAAACACAAATAAAATTTTCAAAAATCGAGTGAAGAGTCTATTTTTTTTCGTTTTTTTGTCGTTTCACATGCTTTCAAACACAAATGAAATTTTCGAAAATCGAGCAAAAAGTCGATTTTTTTTTCGTTTCACATGCTTTCAAACACAAATGAAATTTTCAAAAATCGAGTGAAGGGTCGATTTTTTTTTTCGTTTTTTACGCGTTTCACATGCTTTCAAACACAAATGAAATTTTCAAAAATCGAGCAAAAAGTCGATTTTTTTTTCGTTTCACATGCTTTCAAACACTAATGAAATTTTCAAAAATCGAGTGAAGAGTCGATTTTTTTTCGTTTTTTACGCGTTTCACATGCTTTCAAACACAAATGAAATTTTCGAAAATCGAGCAAAAAGTCGATTTTTTTTTCGTTTCACATGCTTTCAAATACAAATGAAATTTTCGAAAATCGAGCAAAAAGTCGATTTTTTTTTCGTTTCACATGCTTTCAAACACAAATGAAATTTTCGAAAATCGAGCAAAAAGTCGATTTTTTTTTTCGTTTCACATGCTAAAAAACACAAATGAAATTTTCGAAAATCGAGCAAAAAGTCGATTTTTTTTTCGTTTCACATGCTTTCAAACACAAATGAAATTTTCAAAAATCGAGTGAAGAGTCGATTTTTTTTCGTTTTTTACGCGTTTCACATGCTTTCAAACACAAATGAAATTTTCAAAAATCGAGTGGAGTCGATTTTTTTTCGTTTTTTACGCGTTTCACATGCTTTCAAACACAAATGAAATTTTCGAAAATCGAGCAAAAAGTCGATTTTTTTTTCGTTTCACATGCTTTCAAACACAAATAAAATTTTCGAAAATCGAGCAAAAAGTCGATTTTATTTTTCGTTTCACATGCTTTCAAACACAAATGAAATTTTCAAAAATCGAGTGAAGAGTCGATTTTTTTTCGTTTTTTACGCGTTTCACATGCTTTCAAACACTAATGAAATTTTCGAAAATCGAGCAAAAAGTCGATTTTTTATTTGTTTCACATGCTTTCAAACACAAATGAAATTTTCAAAAATCGAGTGAAGAGTCGATTTTTTTTCGTTTTTTACGCGTTTCACATGCTTTTAAACACAAATGAAATTTTCAAAAATCGAGTGAAGAGTCGATTTTTTTTCGTTTTTTACGCGTTTCACATGCTTTTAAACACAAATGAAATTTTCAAAAATCGAGTGAAGAGTCGATTTTTTTTCGTTTTTTACGCGTTTCACATGCTTTTAAACACAAATGAAATTTTCGAAAATCGAGAAAAAAGTCGATTTTTTTTTTCGTTTCACATGCTTTCAAACACAAATGAAATTTTCGAAAATCGAGCAAAAAGTCGATTTTTTTTTCGTTTCACATGCTTTCAAACACAAATGAAATTTTCGAAAATCGAGCAAAAAGTCGATTTTTTTTTTCGTTTCACATGCTTTCAAACACAAATGAAATTTTCGAAAATCGAGCAAAAAGTCGATTTTTTTTTCGTTTCACATGCTTTCAAACACAAATGAAATTTTCGAAAATCGAGCAAAAAGTCGATTTTTTTTTTCGTTTCACATGCTTTCAAACACAAATGAAATTTTCGAAAATCGAGCAAAAAGTCGATTTTTTTTCGTTTCACATGCTTTCAAACACAAATGAAATTTTCAAAAATCGAGTGAAGAGTCGATTTTTTTTCGTTTTTTACGCGTTTCACATGCTTTCAAACACAAATGAAATTTTCGAAAATCGAGCAAAAAGTCGATTTTTTTTTCGTTTCACATGCTTTCAAACACAAATGAAATTTTCGAAAATCGAGCAAAAAGTCGATTTTTTTTTTCGTTTCACATGCTTTCAAACACAAATGAAATTTTCGAAAATCGAGCAAAAAGTCGATTTTTTTTTCGTTTCACATGCTTTCAAATACAAATGAAATTTTCGAAATTCGAGCAAAAAGTCGATTTTTTTTCGTTTCACATGCTTTCAAACACAAATGAAATTTTCAAAAATCGAGCAAAAAGTCGATTTTTTTTTTCGTTTCACATGCTTTCAAACACAAATGAAATTTTCGAAAATCGAGCAAAAAGTCGATTTTTTTTTTCGTTTCACATGCTTTCAAACACAAATGAAATTTTCGAAAATCGAGCAAAAAGTCGATTTTTTTTTCGTTTCACATGCTTTCAAACACAAATGAAATTTTCAAAAATCGAGTGAAGAGTCGATTTTTTTTCGTTTTTTACGCGTTTCACATGCTTTCAAACACAAATGAAATTTTCGAAAATCGAGCAAAAAGTCGATTTTTTTTTCGTTTCACATGCTTTCAAACACAAATGAAATTTTCGAAAATCGAGCAAAGTCGATTTTTTTTCGTTTCACATGCTTTCAAATACAAATGAAATTTTCGAAAATCGAGCAAAAAGTCGATTTTTTTTCGTTTCACATGCTTTCAAACACAAATGAAATTTTCGAAAATCGAGCAAAAAGTCGATTTTTTTTTCGTTTCACATGCAAAAATCGAGTGAAGAGTCGATTTTTTTTCGTTTTTTACGCGTTTCACATGCTTTCAAACACAAATGAAATTTTCAAAAATCGAGTGAAGAGTCGATTTTTTTTCGTTTTTTACGCGTTTCACATGCTTTCAAACCCAAATGAAATTTTCGAAAATCGAGCAAAAGTCGATTTTTTTTTCGTTTCACATGCTTTCAAACACAAATGAAATTTTCGAAAATCGAGCAAAAAGTCGATTTTTTTTTCGTTTCACATGCAAAAATCGAGTGAAGAGTCGATTTTTTTTCGTTTTTTACGCGTTTCACATGCTTTCAAACACAAATGAAATTTTCAAAAATCGAGTGAAGAGTCGATTTTTTTTTCGTTTTTTACGCGTTTCACATGCTTTCAAACACAAATGAAATTTTCGAAAATCGAGCAAAAAGTCGATTTTTTTTTCGTTTCACATGCTTTCAAACACAAATGAAATTTTCGAAAATCGAGCAAAAAGTCGATTTTTTTTTCGTTTCACATGCTTTCAAACACAAATGAAATTTTCAAAAATCGAGTGAATAGTCGATTTTTTTTCGTTTTTTACGCGTTTCACATGCTTTCAAACACAAATGAAATTTTCGAAAATCGAGCAAAAAGTCGATTTTTTTTTCGTTTCACATGCTTTCAAACACAAATGAAATTTTCGAAAATCGAGCAAAAAGTCGATTTTTTTTTCGTTTCACATGCTTTCAAACACAAATGAAATTTTCAAAAATCGAGTGGAGTCGATTTTTTTTCGTTTTTTACGCGTTTCACATGCTTTCAAACACAAATGAAATTTTCAAAAATCGAGTGAAGAGTCGATTTTTTTTCGTTTTTTACGCGTTTCACATGCTTTCAACACAAATGAAATTTTCGAAAATCGAGCAAAAAGTCGATTTTTTTTTCGTTTCACATGCTTTCAAACACAAATGAAATTTTCGAAAATCGAGCAAAAAATCGATTTTTTTTTTCGTTTCACATGCTTTCAAACACAAATGAAATTTTCGAAAATCGAGCAAAAAGTCGATTTTTTTTTCGTTTCACATGCTTTCAAACACAAATGAAATTTTCGAAAATCGAGCAAAAAGTCGATTTTTTTTTCGTTTCACATGCTTTCAAACACAAATGAAATTTTCAAAAATCGAGTGAAGAGTCGATTTTTTTTTCGTTTTTTACGCGTTTCACATGCTTTCAAACACAAATGAAATTTTCGAAAATCGAGCAAAAAGTCGATTTTTTTTTCGTTTCACATGCTTTCAAACACAAATGAAATTTTCAAAAATCGAGTGAAGAGTCGATTTTTTTTCGTTTTTTACGCGTTTCACATGCTTTCAAACACAAATGAAATTTTCGAAAATCGAGCAAAAAGTCGATTTTTTTTTCGTTTCACATGCTTTCAAATACAAATGAAATTTTCGAAAATCGAGCAAAAAGTCGATTTTTTTTTTCGTTTCACATGCTTTCAAACACAAATGAAATTTTCGAAAATCGAGCAAAAAGTCGATTTTTTTTTCGTTTCACATGCTTTCAAACACAAATGAAATTTTCGAAAATCGAGCAAAAAGTCGATTTTTTTTTCGTTTCACATGCTTTCAAACACAAATGAAATTTTCAAAAATCGAGTGAAGAGTCGATTTTTTTTTCGTTTTTTACGCGTTTCACATGCTTTCAAACACAAATGAAATTTTCGAAAATCGAGCAAAAAGTCGATTTTTTTTTCGTTTCACATGCTTTCAAACACAAATGAAATTTTCAAAAATCGAGTGAAGAGTCGATTTTTTTTCGTTTTTTACGCGTTTCACATGCTTTCAAACACAAATGAAATTTTCGAAAATCGAGCAAAAAGTCGATTTTTTTTTCGTTTCACATGCTTTCAAATACAAATGAAATTTTCGAAAATCGAGCAAAAAGTCGATTTTTTTTTCGTTTCACATGCTTTCAAACACAAATGAAATTTTCGAAAATCGAGCAAAAAGTCGATTTTTTTTTCGTTTCACATGCTTTCAAACACAAATCAAATTTTCGAAAATCGAGCAAAAAGTCGATTTTTTTTTTCGTTTCACATGCTTTCAAACACAAATGAAATTTTCGAAAATCGAGCAAAAAGTCGATTTTTTTTTCGTTTCACATGCTTTCAAATACAAATGAAATTTTCAAAAATCGAGTGAAGAGTCGATTTTTTTTCGTTTTTTACGCGTTTCACATGCTTTCAAACACAAATAAAAGTTTCGAAAATCGAGCAAAAAGTCGATTTTTTTTTCGTTTCACATGCAAACACAAATGAAATTTTCGAAAATCGAGCAAAAAGTCGATTTTTTTTTCGTTTCACATGCTTTCAAACACAAATGAAATTTTCGAAAATCGAGCAAAAAGTCGATTTTTTTTTCGTTTCACATGCTTTCAAATACAAATGAAATTTTCGAAAATCGAGCAAAAAGTCGATTTTTTTTTCGTTTCACATGCTTTCAAACACAAATGAAATTTTCAAAAATCGAGCAAAAAGTCGACTTTTTTTTCGTTTCACATGCTTTCAAACACAAATGAAATTTTCGAAAATCGAGCAAAAAGTCGATTTTTTTTTTTCGTTTCACATGCTTTCAAACACAAATGAAATTTTCGAAAATCGAGCAAAAAGTCGATTTTTTTTTCGTTTCACATGCTTTCAAACACAAATGAAATTTTCAAAAATCGAGTGAAGAGTCGATTTTTTTTTCGTTTTTTACGCGTTTCACATGCTTTCAAACACAAATGAAATTTTCGAAAATCGAGCAAAAAGTCGATTTTTTTTTCGTTTCACATGCTTTCAAACACAAATGAAATTTTCAAAAATCGAGTGAAGAGTCGATTTTTTTTCGTTTTTTACGCGTTTCACATGCTTTCAAACACAAATGAAATTTTCGAAAATCGAGCAAAAAGTCGATTTTTTTTTCGTTTCACATGCTTTCAAACACAAATGAAATTTTCGAAAATCGAGCAAAGTCGATTTTTTTTTCGTTTCACATGCTTCCAAATACAAATGAAATTTTCGAAAATCGAGCAAAAAGTCGATTTTTTTTTCGTTTCACATGCTTTCAAACACAAATAAAATTTTCGAAAATCGAGCAAAAAGTCGATTTTTTTTTTCGTTTCACATGCTTTCAAACACAAATGAAATTTTCGAAAATCGAGCAAAAAGTCGATTTTTTTTTCGTTTCACATGCTTTCAAATACAAATGAAATTTTCAAAAATCGAGTGAAGAGTCGATTTTTTTTCGTTTTTTACGCGTTTCACATGCTTTCAAACAAAAATAAAATTTTCGAAAATCGAGCAAAAAGTCGATTTTTTTTTCGTTTCACATGCTTTCAAACACAAATGAAATTTTCGAAAATCGAGCAAAAAGTCGATTTTTTTTTCGTTTCACATGCTTTCAAACACAAATGAAATTTTCGAAAATCGAGCAAAAAGTCGATTTTTTTTTTCGTTTCACATGCTTTCAAACACAAATGAAATTTTCGAAAATCGAGCAAAAAGTCGATTTTTTTTTTTCGTTTCACATGCTTTCAAACACAAATGAAATTTTCAAAAATCGAGTGAAGAGTCGATTTTTTTTCGTTTTTTACGCGTTTCACATGCTTTCAAACACAAATGAAATTTTCGAAAATCGAGCAAAAAGTCGATTTTTTAATTGTTTCACATGCTTTCAAACACAAATGAAATTTTCAAAAATCGAGTGGAGTCGATTTTTTTTCGTTTTTTACGCGTTTCACATGCTTTTAAACACAAATGAAATTTTCAAAAATCGAGTGAAGAGTCGATTTTTTTTCGTTTTTTACGCGTTTCACATGCTTTCAAACCCAAATGAAATTTTCGAAAATCGAGCAAAAAGTCGATTTTTTTTTCGTTTCACATGCTTTCAAACACAAATGAAATTTTCGAAAATCGAGCAAAAAGTCGATTTTTTTTTCGTTTCACATGCAAAAATCGAGTGAAGAGTCGATTTTTTTTCGTTTTTTACGCGTTTCACATGCTTTCAAACACAAATGAAATTTTCGAAAATCGAGCAAAAAGTCGATTTTTTTTTTCGTTTCACATGCTTTCAAACACAAATGAAATTTTCAAAAATCGAGTGAAGAGTCGATTTTTTTTTCGTTTTTTACGCGTTTCACATGCTTTCAAACACAAATGAAATTTTCGAAAATCGAGCAAAAAGTCGATTTTTTTTTCGTTTCACATGCTTTCAAACACAAATGAAATTTTCGAAAATCGAGCAAAAAGTCGATTTTTTTTTCGTTTCACATGCTTTCAAACACAAATGAAATTTTCAAAAATCGAGTGAAGAGTCGATTTTTTTTCGTTTTTTACGCGTTTCACATGCTTTCAAACACAAATGAAATTTTCAAAAATCGAGTGAAGAGTCGATTTTTTTTCGTTTTTTACGCGTTTCACATGCTTTCAAACCCAAATGAAATTTTCGAAAATCGAGCAAAAAGTCGATTTTTTTTTCGTTTCACATGCTTTCAAACACAAATGAAATTTTCGAAAATCGAGCAAAAAATCGATTTTTTTTTTCGTTTCACATGCTTTCAAACACAAATGAAATTTTCGAAAATCGAGCAAAAAGTCGATTTTTTTTTTCGTTTCACATGCTTTCAAACACAAATGAAATTTTCGAAAATCGAGCAAAAAGTCGATTTTTTTTTCGTTTCACATGCTTTCAAACACAAATGAAATTTTCAAAAATCGAGTGAAGAGTCGATTTTTTTTTCGTTTTTTACGCGTTTCACATGCTTTCAAACACAAATGAAATTTTCGAAAATCGAGCAAAAAGTCGATTTTTTTTTCGTTTCACATGCTTTCTTCAAACACAAATGAAATTTTCAAAAATCGAGTGAAGAGTCGATTTTTTTTCGTTTTTTACGCGTTTCACATGCTTTCAAACACAAATGAAATTTTCGAAAATCGAGCAAAAAGTCGATTTTTTTTCGTTTCACATGCTTTCAAATACAAATGAAATTTTCGAAAATCGAGCAAAAAGTCGATTTTTTTTTCGTTTCACATGCTTTCAAACACAAATGAAATTTTCGAAAATCGAGCAAAAAGTCGATTTTTTTTTCGTTTCACATGCTTTCAAACACAAATCAAATTTTCGAAAATCGAGCAAAAAGTCGATTTTTTTTTCGTTTCACATGCTTTCAAACACAAATGAAATTTTCGAAAATCGAGCAAAAAGTCGATTTTTTTTTCGTTTCACATGCTTTCAAACACAAATGAAATTTTCAAAAATCGAGTGAAGAGTCGATTTTTTTTCGTATTTTACGCGTTTCACATGCTTTCAAACACAAATGAAATTTTCGAAAATCGAGCAAAAAGTCGATTTTTTTTTCGTTTCACATGCTTTCAAACACAAATGAAATTTTCGAAAATCGAGCAAAAAGTCGATTTTTTTTTCGTTTCACATGCTTTCAAACACAAATGAAATTTTCAAAAATCGAGTGAAGAGTCGATTTTATTTTCGTTTTTTACGCGTTTCACATGCTTTCAAACACAAATAAAATTTTCGAAAATCGAGCAAAAAGTCGATTTTTTTTTTCGTTTCACATGCTTTCAAACACAAATGAAATTTTCGAAAATCGAGCAAAAAGTCGATTTTCTTTTCGTTTCACATGCTTTCAAACACAAATGAAATTTTCAAAAATCGAGTGAAGAGTCGATTTTTTTTCGTTTTTTACGCGTTTCACATGCTTTCTAACACAAATGAAATTTTCGAAAATCGAGCAAAAAGTCGATTTTTTTTTCGTTTCACATGCTTTCAAACACAAATGAAATTTTCGAAAATCGAGCAAAAAGTCGATTTTTTTTCGTTTCACATGCTTTCAAACACAAATGAAATTTTCGAAAATCGAGCAAAAAGTCGATTTTTTTTTCGTTTCACATGCTTTCAAACACAAATGAAATTTTCAAAAATCGAGTGAAGAGTCGATTTTTTTTCGTTTTTTACGCGTTTCACATGCTTTCAAACACAAATGAAATTTTCGAAAATCGAGCAAAAAGTCGATTTTTTTTTCGTTTCACATGCTTTCAAACACAAATGAAATGTTCGAAAATCGAGCAAAAAGTCGATTTTTTTTTCGTTTCACATGCTTTCAAATACAAATGAAATTTTCGAAAATCGAGCAAAAAGTCGATTTTTTTTTTCGTTTCACATGCTTTCAAACACAAATGAAATTTTCGAAAATCGAGCAAAAAGTCGATTTTTTTTTCGTTTCACATGCTTTCAAACACAAATGAAATTTTCGAAAATCGAGCAAAAAGTCGATTTTTTTTTTCGTTTCACATGCTTTCAAACACAAATGAAATTTTCGAAAATCGAGCAAAAAGTCGATTTTTTTTTCGTTTCACATGCTTTCAAACACAAATGAAATTTTCAAAAATCGAGTGAAGAGTCGATTTTTTTTCGTTTTTTACGCGTTTCACATGCTTTCAAACACAAATGAAATTTTCGAAAATCGAGCAAAAAGTCGATTTTTTTTTTCGTTTCACATGCTTTCAAACACAAATGAAATTTTCGAAAATCGAGCAAAAAGTCGATTTTTTTTTCGTTTCACATGCTTTCAAACACAAATGAAATTTTCGAAAATCGAGCAAAAAGTCGATTTTTTTTTCGTTTCACATGCTTTCAAACACAAATGAAATTTTCGAAAATCGAGCAAAAAGTCGATTTTTTTTTCGTTTCACATGCTTTCAAATACAAATGAAATTTTCGAAAATCGAGCAAAAAGTCGATTTTTTTTTCGTTTCACATGCTTTCAAACACAAATGAAATTTTCGAAAATCGAGCAAAAAGTCGATTTTTTTTTCGTTTCACATGCTTTCAAACACAAATCAAATTTTCGAAAATCGAGCAAAAAGTCGATTTTTTTTTTCGTATCACATGCTTTCAAACACAAATGAAATTTTCGAAAATCGAGCAAAAAGTCGATTTTTTTTTCGTTTCACATGCTTTCAAATACAAATGAAATTTTCAAAAATCGAGTGAAGAGTCGATTTTTTTTCGTTTTTTACGCGTTTCACATGCTTTCAAACACAAATGAAATTTTCGAAAATCGAGCAAAAAGTCGATTTTTTTTTCGTTTCACATGCTTTCAAACACAAATGAAATTTTCGAAAATCGAGCAAAAAGTCGATTTTTTTTTCGTTTCACATGCTTTCAAACACAAATAAAATTTTCAAAAATCGAGTGAAGAGTCGATTTTTTTTTCGTTTTTTACGCGTTTCACATGCTTTCAAACACAAATAAAATTTTCGAAAATCGAGCAAAAAGTCGATTTTTTTTTCGTTTCACATGCTTTCAAACACAAATGAAATTTTCGAAAATCGAGCAAAAAGTCGATTTTTTTTTCGTTTCACATGCTTTCAAACACAAATAAAATTTTCAAAAATCGAGTGAAGAGTCGATTTTTTTTTCGTTTTTTACGCGTTTCACATGCTTTCAAACACAAATAAAATTTTCGAAAATCGAGCAAAAAGTCGATTTTTTTTTCGTTTCACATGCTTTCAAACACAAATGAAATTTTCGAAAATCGAGCAAAAAGTCGATTTTTTTTCGTTTCACATGCTTTCAAACACAAATGAAATTTTCAAAAATCGAGTGAAGAGTCGATTTTTTTTCGTTTTTTACGCGTTTCACATGCTTTCAAACACAAATGAAATTTTCGAAAATCGAGCAAAAAGTCGATTTTTTTTTCGTTTCACATGCTTTCAAATACAAATGAAATTTTCGAAAATCGAGCAAAAAGTCGATTTTTTTTTCGTTTCACATGCTTTCAAACACAAATGAAATTTTCGAAAATCGAGCAAAAAGTCGATTTTTTTTTCGTTTCACATGCTTTCAAACACAAATGAAATTTTCAAAAATCGAGTGAAGAGTCGATTTTTTTTTCGTTTTTTACGCGTTTCACATGCTTTCAAACACAAATAAAATTTTCGAAAATCGAGCAAAAAGTCGATTTTTTTTTCGTTTCACATGCTTTCAAACACAAATGAAATTTTCGAAAATCGAGCAAAAAGTCGATTTTTTTTTCGTTTCACATGCTTTCAAACACAAATGAAATTTTCAAAAATCGAGTGAAGAGTCGATTTTTTTTCGTTTTTTACGCGTTTCACATGCTTTCAAACACAAATGAAATTTTCGAAAATCGAGCAAAAAGTCGATTTTTTTTTTCGTTTCACATGCTTTCAAATACAAATGAAATTTTCGAAAATCGAGCAAAAAGTCGATTTTTTTTTCGTTTTACATGCTTTCAAACACAAATGAAATTTTCGAAAATCGAGCAAAAAGTCGATTTTTTTTTCGTTTCACATGCTTTCAAACACAAATCAAATTTTCGAAAATCGAGCAAAAAGTCGATTTTTTTTTTCGTTTCACATGCTTTCAAACACAAATGAAATTTTCGAAAATCGAGCAAAAAGTCGATTTTTTTTTCGTTTCACATGCTTTCAAACACAAATGAAATTTTCGAAAATCGAGCAAAAATTCGATTTTTTTTTCGTTTCACATGCTTTCAAACACAAATGAAATTTTCAAAAATCGAGTGAAGAGTCGATTTTTTTTCGTATTTTACGCGTTTCACATGCTTTCAAACACAAATGAAATTTTCGAAAATCGAGCAAAAAGTCGATTTTTTTTTCGTTTCACATGCTTTCAAACACAAATGAAATTTTCGAAAATCGAGCAAAAAGTCGATTTTTTTTTCGTTTCACATGCTTTCAAACACAAATGAAATTTTCGAAAATCGAGCAAAAAGTCGATTTTCTTTTCGTTTCACATGCTTTCAAACACAAATGAAATTTTCAAAAATCGAGTGAAGAGTCGATTTTATTTTCGTTTTTTACGCGTTTCACATGCTTTCAAACACAAATAAAATTTTCGAAAATCGAGCAAAAAGTCGATTTTTTTTTCGTTTCACATGCTTTCAAACACAAATGAAATTTTCGAAAATCGAGCAAAAAGTCGATTTTCTTTTCGTTTCACATGCTTTCAAACACAAATGAAATTTTCAAAAATCGAGTGAAGAGTCGATTTTTTTTCGTTTTTTACGCGTTTCACATGCTTTCTAACACAAATGAAATTTTCGAAAATCGAGCAAAAAGTCGATTTTTTTTTCGTTTCACATGCTTTCAAACACAAATGAAATTTTCGAAAATCGAGCAAAAAGTCGATTTTTTTTCGTTTCACATGCTTTCAAACACAAATGAAATTTTCGAAAATCGAGCAAAAAGTCGATTTTTTTTTCGTTTCACATGCTTTCAAACACAAATGAAATTTTCAAAAATCGAGTGAAGAGTCGATTTTTTTTCGTTTTTTACGCGTTTCACATGCTTTCAAACACAAATGAAATTTTCGAAAATCGAGCAAAAAGTCGATTTTTTTTTCGTTTCACATGCTTTCAAACACAAATGAAATGTTCGAAAATCGAGCAAAAAGTCGATTTTTTTTTCGTTTCACATGCTTTCAAATACAAATGAAATTTTCGAAAATCGAGCAAAAAGTCGATTTTTTTTTTCGTTTCACATGCTTTCAAACACAAATGAAATTTTCGAAAATCGAGCAAAAAGTCGATTTTTTTTTCGTTTCACATGCTTTCAAACACAAATGAAATTTTCGAAAATCGAGCAAAAAGTCGATTTTTTTTTCGTTTCACATGCTTTCAAACACAAATGAAATTTTCAAAAATCGAGTGAAGAGTCGATTTTTTTTCGTTTTTTACGCGTTTCACATGCTTTCAAACACAAATGAAATTTTCGAAAATCGAGCAAAAAGTCGATTTTTTTTTTCGTTTCACATGCTTTCAAACACAAATGAAATTTTCGAAAATCGAGCAAAAAGTCGATTTTTTTTTCGTTTCACATGCTTTCAAACACAAATGAAATTTTCGAAAATCGAGCAAAAAGTCGATTTTTTTTTCGTTTCACATGCTTTCAAACACAAATGAAATTTTCAAAAATCGAGTGAAGAGTCGATTTTTTTTCGTTTTTTACGCGTTTCACATGCTTTCAAACACAAATGAAATTTTCGAAAATCGAGCAAAAAGTCGATTTTTTTTCGTTTCACATGCTTTCAAACACAAATGAAATTTTCGAAAATCGAGCAAAAAGTCGATTTTTTTTTCGTTTCACATGCTTTCAAATACAAATGAAATTTTCGAAAATCGAGCAAAAAGTCGATTTTTTTTTCGTTTCACATGCTTTCAAACACAAATGAAATTTTCGAAAATCGAGCAAAAAGTCGAATTTTTTTTCGTTTCACATGCTTTCAAACACAAATCAAATTTTCGAAAATCGAGCAAAAAGTCGATTTTTTTTTTCGTTTCACATGCTTTCAAACACAAATGAAATTTTCGAAAATCGAGCAAGAAGTCGATTTTTTATTTCGTTTCACATGCTTTCAAACACAAATGAAATTTTCGAAAATCGAGCAAAAAGTCGATTTTTTTTTTCGTTTCACATGCTTTCAAACACAAATGAAATTTTCGAAAATCGAGCAAAAAGTCGATTTTTTTTTCGTTTCACATGCTTTCAAACACAAGTGAAATTTTCGAAAATCGAGCAAAAAGTCGATTTTTTTTTCGTTTCACATGCAAAAATCGAGTGAAGAGTCGATTTTTTTTCGTTTTTTACGCGTTTCACATGCTTTCAAACACAAATGAAATTTTCGAAAATTGAGCAAAAAGTCGATTTTTTTTTCGTTTCACATGCTTTCAAACACAAATGAAATTTTCAAAAATCGAGTGAAGAGTCGATTTTTTTTTCGTTTTTTACGCGTTTCACATGCTTTCAAACACAAATGAAATTTTCGAAAATCGAGCAAAAAGTCGATTTTTTTTTCGTTTCACATGCTTTCAAACACAAATGAAATTTTCGAAAATCGAGCAAAAAGTCGATTTTTTTTTCGTTTCACATGCTTTCAAACACAAATGAAATTTTCAAAAATCGAGTGAAGAGTCGATTTTTTTTCGTTTTTTACGCGTTTCACATGCTTTCAAACACAAATGAAATTTTCGAAAATCGAGCAAAAAGTCGATTTTTTTTTCGTTTCACATGTTTTCAAACACAAATGAAATTTTCGAAAATCGAGCAAAAAGTCGATTTTTTTTTCGTTTCACATGCTTTCAAATACAAATGAAATTTTCGAAAATCGAGCAAAAAGTCGATTTTTTTTTCGTTTCACATGCAAAAATCGAGTGAACAGTCGATTTTTTTTCGTTTTTTACGCGTTTCACATGCTTTCAAACCCAAATGAAATTTTCGAAAATCGAGCTAAAAGTCGATTTTTTTTTCGTTTCACATGCTTTCAAACACAAATGAAATTTTCGAAAATCGAGCAAAAAGTCGATTTTTTTTTTCGTTTCACATGCTTTCAAACACAAATGATATTTTCGAAAATCGAGCAAAAAGTCGATTTTTTTTTCGTTTCACATGCTTTCAAACACAAATGAAATTTTCGAAAATCGAGCAAAAAGTCGATTTTTTTTTCGTTTCACATGAAAAAATCAAGTGAAGAGTCGATTTTTTTTTCGTTTTTTACGCGTTTCACATGCTTTCAAACACAAATAAAATTTTCGAAAATCGAGCAAAAAGTCGATTTTTTTTTCGTTTCACATGCTTTCAAACACAAATGAAATTTTCGAAAATCGAGCAAAAAGTCGATTTTTTTTTCGTTTCACATGCTTTCAAACACAAATCAAATTTTCGAAAATCGAGCAAAAAGTCGATTTTTTTTTTCGTTTCACATGCTTTCAAACACAAATGAAATTTTCGAAAATCGAGCAAGAAGTCGATTTTTTTTTTCGTTTCACATGCTTTCAAACACAAATGAAATTTTCGAAAATCGAGCAAAAAGTCGATTTTTTTTTTCGTTTCACATGCTTTCAAACACAAATGAAATTTTCGAAAATCGAGCAAAAAGTCGATTTTTTTTTCGTTTCACATGCTTTCAAACACAAATGAAATTTTCGAAAATCGAGCAAAAAGTCGATTTTTTTTTCGTTTTACATGCAAAAATCGAGTGAAGAGTCGATTTTTTTTCGTTTTTTACGCGTTTCACATGCTTTCAAACCCAAATGAAATTTTCGAAAATCGAGCTAAAAGTCGATTTTTTTTTCGTTTCACATGCTTTCAAACACAAATGAA
The DNA here is from genome assembly GCA_963932245.1 of Tachinus rufipes. Lineage (NCBI taxonomy): Eukaryota > Metazoa > Arthropoda > Insecta > Coleoptera > Staphylinidae > Tachinus > Tachinus rufipes. The sequence goes on from CAWVQR010000063.1 coordinate 143,631, forward strand.
ATTTTCGAAAATCGAGCAAAAAGTCGATTTTTTTTTTCGTTTCACATGCTTTCAAACACAAATGAAATTTTCGAAAATCGAGCAAAAAGTCGATTTTTTTTTCGTTTCACATGCTTTCAAACACAAATGAAATTTTCGAAAATCGAGCAAAAAGTCGATTTTTTTTTCGTTTCACATGAAAAAATCAAGTGAAGAGTCGATTTTTTTTTCGTTTTTTACGCGTTTCACATGCTTTCAAACACAAATAAAATTTTCGAAAATCGAGCAAAAAGTCGATTTTTTTTCGTTTCACATGCTTTCAAACACAAATGAAATTTTCAAAAATCGAGTGAAGAGTCGATTTTTTTTCGTTTTTTTGTCGTTTCACATGCTTTCAAACACAAATGAAATTTTCGAAAATCGAGCAAAAAGTCGATTTTTTTTTCGTTTCACATGCAAAAATCGAGTGAAGAGACGATTTATTTTTCGTTTTTTACGCGTTTCAAATGCTTTCAACACAAATAAAATTTTCGAAAATCGAGCAAAAAGTCGATTTTTTTTTCGTTTCACATGCTTTCAAACACAAATGAAATTTTCAAAAATCGAGTGAAGGGTCGATTTTTTTTTCGTTTTTTACGCGTTTCACATGCTTTCAAACACAAATGAAATTTTCAAAAATCGAGCAAAAAGTCGATTTTTTTTCGTTTCACATGCTTTCAAACACAAATGAAATTTTCAAAAATCGAGTGGAGTCGTTTTTTTTTCGTTTTTTACGCGTTTCACATGCTTTCAAACACAAATGAAATTTTCGAAAATCGAGAAAAAAATCGATTTTTTTTTTCGTTTCACATGCTTTCAAACACAAATGAAATTTTCGAAAATCGAGAAAAAAGTCGATTTTTTTTTTCGTTTCACATGCAAAAATCGAGTGAAGAGTCTATTTTTTTTCATTTTTTACGCGTTTCACATGCTTTCAAACACAAATAAAATTTTCGAAAATCGAGCAAAAAGTCGATTTTTTTTTCGTTTCACATGCTTTCAAACACAAATGAAATTTTCGAAAATCGAGCAAAAAGTCGATTTTTTTTTCGTTTCACATGCTTTCAAACACAAATGAAATTTTCGAAAATCGAGCAAAAAGTCGATTTTTTTTTTCGTTTCACATGCTTTCAAACACAAATGAAATTTTCGAAAATCGAGCAAAAAGTCGATTTTTTTTTCGTTTCACATGCTTTCAAACACAAATGAAATTTTCGAAAATCGAGCAAAAAGTCGATTTTTTTTTCGTTTCACATGCAAAAATCGAGTGAAGAGTCGATTTTTTTCCGTTTTTTACGCGTTTCACATGCTTTCAAACACAAATGAAATTTTCGAAAATCGAGCAAAAAGTCGATTTTTTTTTCGTTTCACATGCTTTCAAACACAAATGAAATTTTCAAAAATCGAGTGAAGAGTCGATTTTTTTTCGTTTTTTACGCGTTTCACATGCTTTCAAACACAAATGAAATTTTCGAAAATCGAGTGAAGGGTCGATTTTTTTTTCGTTTCACATGCTTTCAAACACAAATGAAATTTTCAAAAATCGAGTGAAGAGTCGATTTTTTTTCGTTTTTTACGCGTTTCACATGCTTTCAAACACAAATGAAATTTTCGAAAATCGAGCAAAAAGTCGATTTTTTTTTCGTTTCACATGCTTTCAAACACAAATGAAATTTTCGAAAATCGAGCAAAAAGTCGATTTTTTTTTCGTTTCACATGCTTTCAAATACAAATGAAATTTTCGAAAATCGAGCAAAAAGTCGATTTTTTTTTCGTTTCACATGCTTTCAAACACAAATGAAATTTTCGAAAATCGAGCAAAAAGTCGATTTTTTTTTTCGTTTCACATGCTTTCAAATACAAATGAAATTTTCGAAAATCGAGCAAAAAGTCGATTTTTTTTTCGTTTCACATGCTTTCAAACACAAATGAAATTTTCGAAAATCGAGCAAAAAGTCGATTTTTTTTTTCGTTTCACATGCTTTCAAACACAAATGAAATTTTCAAAAATCGAGTGAAGAGTCGATTTTATTTTCGTTTTTTACGCGTTTCACATGCTTTCAAACACAAATAAAATTTTCGAAAATCGAGCAAAAAGTCGATTTTTTTTTCGTTTCACATGCTTTCAAACACAAATGAAATTTTCAAAAATCGAGTGAAGAGTCGATTTTTTTTTCGTTTTTTACGCGTTTCACATGCTTTCAAACACAAATGAAATTTTCGAAAATCGAGCAAAAAGTCGATTTTTTTTTCGTTTCACATGCTTTCAAATACAAATGAAATTTTCGAAAATCGAGCAAAAAGTCGATTTTTTTTTCGTTTCACATGCTTTCAAACACAAATGAAATTTTCGAAAATCGAGCAAAAAGTCGATTTTTTTTTCGTTTCACATGCTTTCAAACACAAATGAAATTTTCAAAAATCGAGTGAAGAGTCGATTTTTTTTTCGTTTTTTACGCGTTTCACATGCTTTCAAACACAAATAAAATTTTCGAAAATCGAGCAAAAAGTCGATTTTTTTTTCGTTTCACATGCTTTCAAACACAAATGAAATTTTCGAAATTCGAGCAAAAAGTCGATTTTTTTTTCGTTTCACATGCTTTCAAACACAAATGAAATTTTCAAAAATCGAGTGAAGAGTCGATTTTTTTTTCGTTTTTTACGCGTTTCACATGCTTTCAAACACAAATGAAATTTTCGAAAATCGAGCAAAAAGTCGATTTTTTTTTCGTTTCACATGCTTTCAAACACAAATGAAATTTTCGAAAATCGAGCAAAAAGTCGATTTTTTTTTCGTTTCACATGCTTTCAAACACAAATGAAATTTTCAAAAATCGAGTGAAGAGTCGATTTTTTTTCGTTTTTTACGCGTTTCACATGCTTTCAAACACAAATGAAATTTTCGAAAATCGAGCAAAAAGTCGATTTTTTTTCGTTTCACATGCTTTCAAACACAAATGAAATTTTCGAAAATCGAGCAAAAAGTCGATTTTTTTTTCGTTTCACATGCTTTCAAATACAAATGAAATTTTCGAAAATCGAGCAAAAAGTCGATTTTTTTTTCGTTTCACATGCTTTCAAACACAAATGAAATTTTCGAAAATCGAGCAAAAAGTCGATTTTTTTTTCGTTTCACATGCTTTCAAACACAAATCAAATTTTCGAAAATCGAGCAAAAAGTCGATTTTTTTTTTCGTTTCACATGCTTTCAAACACAAATGAAATTTTCGAAAATCGAGCAAGAAGTCGATTTTTTTTTTCGTTTCACATGCTTTCAAACACAAATGAAATTTTCGAAAATCGAGCAAAAAGTCGATTTTTTTTTTCGTTTCACATGCTTTCAAACACAAATGAAATTTTCGAAAATCGAGCAAAAAGTCGATTTTTTTTTCGTTTCACATGCTTTCAAACACAAATGAAATTTTCGAAAATCGAGCAAAAAGTCGATTTTTTTTTCGTTTCACATGCAAAAATCGAGTGAAGAGTCGATTTTTTTTCGTTTTTTACGCGTTTCACATGCTTTCAAACACAAATGAAATTTTCGAAAATTGAGCAAAAAGTCGATTTTTTTTTCGTTTCACATGCTTTCAAACACAAATGAAATTTTCAAAAATCGAGTGAAGAGTCGATTTTTTTTTCGTTTTTTACGCGTTTCACATGCTTTCAAACACAAATGAAATTTTCGAAAATCGAGCAAAAAGTCGATTTTTTTTTCGTTTCACATGCTTTCAAACACAAATGAAATTTTCGAAAATCGAGCAAAAAGTCGATTTTTTTTTCGTTTCACATGCTTTCAAACACAAATGAAATTTTCAAAAATCGAGTGAAGAGTCGATTTTTTTTCGTTTTTTACGCGTTTCACATGCTTTCAAACACAAATGAAATTTTCGAAAATCGAGCAAAAAGTCGATTTTTTTTTCGTTTCACATGTTTTCAAACACAAATGAAATTTTCGAAAATCGAGCAAAAAGTCGATTTTTTTTTCGTTTCACATGCTTTCAAATACAAATGAAATTTTCGAAAATCGAGCAAAAAGTCGATTTTTTTTTCGTTTCACATGCAAAAATCGAGTGAACAGTCGATTTTTTTTCGTTTTTTACGCGTTTCACATGCTTTCAAACCCAAATGAAATTTTCGAAAATCGAGCTAAAAGTCGATTTTTTTTTCGTTTCACATGCTTTCAAACACAAATGAAATTTTCGAAAATCGAGCAAAAAGTCGATTTTTTTTTTCGTTTCACATGCTTTCAAACACAAATGATATTTTCGAAAATCGAGCAAAAAGTCGATTTTTTTTTCGTTTCACATGCTTTCAAACACAAATGAAATTTTCGAAAATCGAGCAAAAAGTCGATTTTTTTTTCGTTTCACATGAAAAAATCAAGTGAAGAGTCGATTTTTTTTTCGTTTTTTACGCGTTTCACATGCTTTCAAACACAAATAAAATTTTCGAAAATCGAGCAAAAAGTCGATTTTTTTTTCGTTTCACATGCTTTCAAACACAAATGAAATTTTCGAAAATCGAGCAAAAAGTCGATTTTTTTTTCGTTTCACATGCTTTCAAACACAAATAAAATTTTCAAAAATCGAGTGAAGAGTCGATTTTTTTTTCGTTTTTTACGCGTTTCACATGCTTTCAAACACAAATAAAATTTTCGAAAATCGAGCAAAAAGTCGATTTTTTTTTCGTTTCACATGCTTTCAAACACAAATGAAATTTTCGAAAATCGAGCAAAAAGTCGATTTTTTTTCGTTTCACATGCTTTCAAACACAAATGAAATTTTCAAAAATCGAGTGAAGAGTCGATTTTTTTTCGTTTTTTACGCGTTTCACATGCTTTCAAACACAAATGAAATTTTCGAAAATCGAGCAAAAAGTCGATTTTTTTTTCGTTTCACATGCTTTCAAATACAAATGAAATTTTCGAAAATCGAGCAAAAAGTCGATTTTTTTTTCGTTTCACATGCTTTCAAACACAAATGAAATTTTCGAAAATCGAGCAAAAAGTCGATTTTTTTTTCGTTTCACATGCTTTCAAACACAAATGAAATTTTCAAAAATCGAGTGAAGAGTCGATTTTTTTTTCGTTTTTTACGCGTTTCACATGCTTTCAAACACAAATAAAATTTTCGAAAATCGAGCAAAAAGTCGATTTTTTTTTCGTTTCACATGCTTTCAAACACAAATGAAATTTTCGAAAATCGAGCAAAAAGTCGATTTTTTTTTCGTTTCACATGCTTTCAAACACAAATGAAATTTTCAAAAATCGAGTGAAGAGTCGATTTTTTTTCGTTTTTTACGCGTTTCACATGCTTTCAAACACAAATGAAATTTTCGAAAATCGAGCAAAAAGTCGATTTTTTTTTCGTTTCACATGCTTTCAAATACAAATGAAATTTTCGAAAATCGAGCAAAAAGTCGATTTTTTTTTCGTTTTACATGCTTTCAAACACAAATGAAATTTTCGAAAATCGAGCAAAAAGTCGATTTTTTTTTCGTTTCACATGCTTTCAAACACAAATCAAATTTTCGAAAATCGAGCAAAAAGTCGATTTTTTTTTTCGTTTCACATGCTTTCAAACACAAATGAAATTTTCGAAAATCGAGCAAAAAGTCGATTTTTTTTTCGTTTCACATGCTTTCAAACACAAATGAAATTTTCGAAAATCGAGCAAAAAGTCGATTTTTTTTTCGTTTCACATGCTTTCAAACACAAATGAAATTTTCAAAAATCGAGTGAAGAGTCGATTTTTTTTCGTATTTTACGCGTTTCACATGCTTTCAAACACAAATGAAATTTTCGAAAATCGAGCAAAAAGTCGATTTTTTTTTCGTTTCACATGCTTTCAAACACAAATGAAATTTTCGAAAATCGAGCAAAAAGTCGATTTTTTTTTCGTTTCACATGCTTTCAAACACAAATGAAATTTTCAAAAATCGAGTGAAGAGTCGATTTTATTTTCGTTTTTTACGCGTTTCACATGCTTTCAAACACAAATAAAATTTTCGAAAATCGAGCAAAAAGTCGATTTTTTTTTCGTTTCACATGCTTTCAAACACAAATGAAATTTTCGAAAATCGAGCAAAAAGTCGATTTTCTTTTCGTTTCACATGCTTTCAAACACAAATGAAATTTTCAAAAATCGAGTGAAGAGTCGATTTTTTTTCGTTTTTTACGCGTTTCACATGCTTTCTAACACAAATGAAATTTTCGAAAATCGAGCAAAAAGTCGATTTTTTTTTCGTTTCACATGCTTTCAAACACAAATGAAATTTTCGAAAATCGAGCAAAAAGTCGATTTTTTTTCGTTTCACATGCTTTCAAACACAAATGAAATTTTCGAAAATCGAGCAAAAAGTCGATTTTTTTTTCGTTTCACATGCTTTCAAACACAAATGAAATTTTCAAAAATCGAGTGAAGAGTCGATTTTTTTTTCGTTTTTTACGCGTTTCACATGCTTTCAAACACAAATGAAATTTTCGAAAATCGAGCAAAAAGTCGATTTTTTTTTCGTTTCACATGCTTTCAAACACAAATGAAATGTTCGAAAATCGAGCAAAAAGTCGATTTTTTTTTCGTTTCACATGCTTTCAAATACAAATGAAATTTTCGAAAATCGAGCAAAAAGTCGATTTTTTTTTTCGTTTCACATGCTTTCAAACACAAATGAAATTTTCGAAAATCGAGCAAAAAGTCGATTTTTTTTTCGTTTCACATGCTTTCAAACACAAATGAAATTTTCGAAAATCGAGCAAAAAGTCGATTTTTTTTTTCGTTTCACATGCTTTCAAACACAAATGAAATTTTCGAAAATCGAGCAAAAAGTCGATTTTTTTTTCGTTTCACATGCTTTCAAACACAAATGAAATTTTCAAAAATCGAGTGAAGAGTCGATTTTTTTTCGTTTTTTACGCGTTTCACATGCTTTCAAACACAAATGAAATTTTCGAAAATCGAGCAAAAAGTCGATTTTTTTTTTTCGTTTCACATGCTTTCAAACACAAATGAAATTTTCGAAAATCGAGCAAAAAGTCGATTTTTTTTTCGTTTCACATGCTTTCAAACACAAATGAAATTTTCGAAAATCGAGCAAAAAGTCGATTTTTTTTTCGTTTCACATGCTTTCAAACACAAATGAAATTTTCGAAAATCGAGCAAAAAGTCGATTTTTTTTTCGTTTCACATGCTTTCAAATACAAATGAAATTTTCGAAAATCGAGCAAAAAGTCGATTTTTTTTTCGTTTCACATGCTTTCAAACACAAATGAAATTTTCGAAAATCGAGCAAAAAGTCGATTTTTTTTTCGTTTCACATGCTTTCAAACACAAATCAAATTTTCGAAAATCGAGCAAAAAGTCGATTTTTTTTTTCGTATCACATGCTTTCAAACACAAATGAAATTTTCGAAAATCGAGCAAAAAGTCGATTTTTTTTTCGTTTCACATGCTTTCAAATACAAATGAAATTTTCAAAAATCGAGTGAAGAGTCGATTTTTTTTCGTTTTTTACGCGTTTCACATGCTTTCAAACACAAATGAAATTTTCGAAAATCGAGCAAAAAGTCGATTTTTTTTTCGTTTCACATGCTTTCAAACACAAATGAAATTTTCGAAAATCGAGCAAAAAGTCGATTTTTTTTTCGTTTCACATGCTTTCAAACACAAATAAAATTTTCAAAAATCGAGTGAAGAGTCGATTTTTTTTTCGTTTTTTACGCGTTTCACATGCTTTCAAACACAAATAAAATTTTCGAAAATCGAGCAAAAAGTCGATTTTTTTTTCGTTTCACATGCTTTCAAACACAAATGAAATTTTCGAAAATCGAGCAAAAAGTCGATTTTTTTTTCGTTTCACATGCTTTCAAACACAAATAAAATTTTCAAAAATCGAGTGAAGAGTCGATTTTTTTTTCGTTTTTTACGCGTTTCACATGCTTTCAAACACAAATAAAATTTTCGAAAATCGAGCAAAAAGTCGATTTTTTTTTCGTTTCACATGCTTTCAAACACAAATGAAATTTTCGAAAATCGAGCAAAAAGTCGATTTTTTTTCGTTTCACATGCTTTCAAACACAAATGAAATTTTCAAAAATCGAGTGAAGAGTCGATTTTTTTTCGTTTTTTACGCGTTTCACATGCTTTCAAACACAAATGAAATTTTCGAAAATCGAGCAAAAAGTCGATTTTTTTTTCGTTTCACATGCTTTCAAATACAAATGAAATTTTCGAAAATCGAGCAAAAAGTCGATTTTTTTTTCGTTTCACATGCTTTCAAACACAAATGAAATTTTCGAAAATCGAGCAAAAAGTCGATTTTTTTTTCGTTTCACATGCTTTCAAACACAAATGAAATTTTCAAAAATCGAGTGAAGAGTCGATTTTTTTTTCGTTTTTTACGCGTTTCACATGCTTTCAAACACAAATAAAATTTTCGAAAATCGAGCAAAAAGTCGATTTTTTTTTCGTTTCACATGCTTTCAAACACAAATGAAATTTTCGAAAATCGAGCAAAAAGTCGATTTTTTTTTCGTTTCACATGCTTTCAAACACAAATGAAATTTTCAAAAATCGAGTGAAGAGTCGATTTTTTTTCGTTTTTTACGCGTTTCACATGCTTTCAAACACAAATGAAATTTTCGAAAATCGAGCAAAAAGTCGATTTTTTTTTCGTTTCACATGCTTTCAAATACAAATGAAATTTTCGAAAATCGTGCAAAAAGTCGATTTTTTTTTCGTTTTACATGCTTTCAAACACAAATGAAATTTTCGAAAATCGAGCAAAAAGTCGATTTTTTTTTCGTTTCACATGCTTTCAAACACAAATCAAATTTTCGAAAATCGAGCAAAAAGTCGATTTTTTTTTTCGTTTCACATGCTTTCAAACACAAATGAAATTTTCGAAAATCGAGCAAAAAGTCGATTTTTTTTTCGTTTCACATGCTTTCAAACACAAATGAAATTTTCGAAAATCGAGCAAAAAGTCGATTTTTTTTTCGTTTCACATGCTTTCAAACACAAATGAAATTTTCAAAAATCGAGTGAAGAGTCGATTTTTTTTCGTATTTTACGCGTTTCACATGCTTTCAAACACAAATGAAATTTTCGAAAATCGAGCAAAAAGTCGATTTTTTTTTCGTTTCACATGCTTTCAAACACAAATGAAATTTTCGAAAATCGAGCAAAAAGTCGATTTTTTTTTCGTTTCACATGCTTTCAAACACAAATGAAATTTTCAAAAATCGAGTGAAGAGTCGATTTTATTTTCGTTTTTTACGCGTTTCACATGCTTTCAAACACAAATAAAATTTTCGAAAATCGAGCAAAAAGTCGATTTTTTTTTCGTTTCACATGCTTTCAAACACAAATGAAATTTTCGAAAATCGAGCAAAAAGTCGATTTTCTTTTCGTTTCACATGCTTTCAAACACAAATGAAATTTTCAAAAATCGAGTGAAGAGTCGATTTTTTTTCGTTTTTTACGCGTTTCACATGCTTTCTAACACAAATGAAATTTTCGAAAATCGAGCAAAAAGTCGATTTTTTTTTCGTTTCACATGCTTTCAAACACAAATGAAATTTTCGAAAATCGAGCAAAAAGTCGATTTTTTTTCGTTTCACATGCTTTCAAACACAAATGAAATTTTCGAAAATCGAGCAAAAAGTCGATTTTTTTTTCGTTTCACATGCTTTCAAACACAAATGAAATTTTCAAAAATCGAGTGAAGAGTCGATTTTTTTTCGTTTTTTACGCGTTTCACATGCTTTCAAACACAAATGAAATTTTCGAAAATCGAGCAAAAAGTCGATTTTTTTTTCGTTTCACATGCTTTCAAACACAAATGAAATGTTCGAAAATCGAGCAAAAAGTCGATTTTTTTTTCGTTTCACATGCTTTCAAATACAAATGAAATTTTCGAAAATCGAGCAAAAAGTCCATTTTTTTTTTCGTTTCACATGCTTTCAAACACAAATGAAATTTTCGAAAATCGAGCAAAAAGTCGATTTTTTTTTCGTTTCACATGCTTTCAAACACAAATGAAATTTTCGAAAATCGAGCAAAAAGTCGATTTTTTTTTCGTTTCACATGCTTTCAAACACAAATGAAATTTTCGAAAATCGAGCAAAAAGTCGATTTTTTTTTTCGTTTCACATGCTTTCAAACACAAATGAAATTTTCGAAAATCGAGCAAAAAGTCGATTTTTTTTTCGTTTCACATGCTTTCAAACACAAATGAAATTTTCAAAAATCGAGTGAAGAGTCGATTTTTTTTCGTTTTTTACGCGTTTCACATGCTTTCAAACACAAATGAAATTTTCGAAAATCGAGCAAAAAGTCGATTTTTTTTCGTTTCACATGCTTTCAAACACAAATGAAATTTTCGAAAATCGAGCAAAAAGTCGATTTTTTTTTCGTTTCACATGCTTTCAAATACAAATGAAATTTTCGAAAATCGAGCAAAAAGTCGATTTTTTTTTCGTTTCACATGCTTTCAAACACAAATGAAATTTTCGAAAATCGAGCAAAAAGTCGATTTTTTTTTCGTTTCACATGCTTTCAAACACAAATCAAATTTTCGAAAATCGAGCAAAAAGTCGATTTTTTTTTTCGTTTCACATGCTTTCAAACACAAATGAAATTTTCGAAAATCGAGCAAGAAGTCGATTTTTTTTTCGTTTCACATGCTTTCAAACACAAATGAAATTTTCGAAAATCGAGCAAAAAGTCGATTTTTTTTTTCGTTTCACATGCTTTCAAACACAAATGAAATTTTCGAAAATCGAGCAAAAAGTCGATTTTTTTTTCGTTTCACATGCTTTCAAACACAAGTGAAATTTTCGAAAATCGAGCAAAAAGTCGATTTTTTTTTCGTTTCACATGCAAAAATCGAGTGAAGAGTCGATTTTTTTTCGTTTTTTACGCGTTTCACATGCTTTCAAACACAAATGAAATTTTCGAAAATTGAGCAAAAAGTCGATTTTTTTTTCGTTTCACATGCTTTCAAACACAAATGAAATTTTCAAAAATCGAGTGAAGAGTCGATTTTTTTTTCGTTTTTTACGCGTTTCACATGCTTTCAAACACAAATGAAATTTTCGAAAATCGAGCAAAAAGTCGATTTTTTTTTCGTTTCACATGCTTTCAAACACAAATGAAATTTTCGAAAATCGAGCTAAAAGTCGATTTTTTTTTCGTTTCACATGCTTTCAAACACAAATGAAATTTTCGAAAATCGAGCAAAAAGTCGATTTTTTTTTTCGTTTCACATGCTTTCAAACACAAATGAAATTTTCGAAAATCGAGCAAAAAGTCGATTTTTTTTTCGTTTCACATGCTTTCAAACACAAATGAAATTTTCGAAAATCGAGCAAAAAGTCGATTTTTTTTTCGTTTCACATGAAAAAATCAAGTGAAGAGTCGATTTTTTTTTCGTTTTTTACGCGTTTCACATGCTTTCAAACACAAATAAAATTTTCGAAAATCGAGCAAAAAGTCGATTTTTTTTCGTTTCACATGCTTTCAAACACAAATGAAATTTTCAAAAATCGAGTGAAGAGTCGATTTTTTTTCGTTTTTTTGTCGTTTCACATGCTTTCAAACACAAATGAAATTTTCGAAAATCGAGCAAAAAGTCGATTTTTTTTTCGTTTCACATGCAAAAATCGAGTGAAGAGACGATTTAATTTTCGTTTTTTACGCGTTTCAAATGCTTTCAACACAAATAAAATTTTCGAAAATCGAGCAAAAAGTCGATTTTTTTTTCGTTTCACATGCTTTCAAACACAAATGAAATTTTCAAAAATCGAGTGAAGGGTCGATTTTTTTTTCGTTTTTTACGCGTTTCACATGCTTTCAAACACAAATGAAATTTTCAAAAATCGAGCAAAAAGTCGATTTTTTTTCGTTTCACATGCTTTCAAACACAAATGAAATTTTCAAAAATCGAGTGGAGTCGTTTTTTTTTTCGTTTTTTACGCGTTTCACATGCTTTCAAACACAAATGAAATTTTCGAAAATCGAGAAAAAAATCGATTTTTTTTTTCGTTTCACATGCTTTCAAACACAAATGAAATTTTCGAAAATCGAGAAAAAAGTCGATTTTTTTTTTCGTTTCACATGCAAAAATCGAGTGAAGAGTCTATTTTTTTTCATTTTTTACGCGTTTCACATGCTTTCAAACACAAATAAAATTTTCGAAAATCGAGCAAAAAGTCGATTTTTTTTTCGTTTCACATGCTTTCAAACACAAATGAAATTTTCGAAAATCGAGCAAAAAGTCGATTTTTTTTTCGTTTCACATGCTTTCAAACACAAATGAAATTTTCGAAAATCGAGCAAAAAGTCGATTTTTTTTTTCGTTTCACATGCTTTCAAACACAAATGAAATTTTCGAAAATCGAGCAAAAAGTCGATTTTTTTTTCGTTTCACATGCTTTCAAACACAAATGAAATTTTCGAAAATCGAGCAAAAAGTCGATTTTTTTTTCGTTTCACATGCAAAAATCGAGTGAAGAGTCGATTTTTTTCCGTTTTTTACGCGTTTCACATGCTTTCAAACACAAATGAAATTTTCGAAAATCGAGCAAAAAGTCGATTTTTTTTTTGTTTCACATGCTTTCAAACACAAATGAAATTTTCAAAAATCGAGTGAAGAGTCGATTTTTTTTCGTTTTTTACGCGTTTCACATGCTTTCAAACACAAATGAAATTTTCGAAAATCGAGTGAAGGGTCGATTTTTTTTTCGTTTCACATGCTTTCAAACACAAATGAAATTTTCAAAAATCGAGTGAAGAGTCGATTTTTTTTCGTTTTTTACGCGTTTCACATGCTTTCAAACACAAATGAAATTTTCGAAAATCGAGCAAAAAGTCGATTTTTTTTTCGTTTCACATGCTTTCAAACACAAATGAAATTTTCGAAAATCGAGCAAAAAGTCGATTTTTTTTTCGTTTCACATGCTTTCAAATACAAATGAAATTTTCGAAAATCGAGCAAAAAGTCGATTTTTTTTTCGTTTCACATGCTTTCAAACACAAATGAAATTTTCGAAAATCGAGCAAAAAGTCGATTTTTTTTTCGTTTCACATGCTTTCAAATACAAATGAAATTTTCGAAAATCGAGCAAAAAGTCGATTTTTTTTTCGTTTCACATGCTTTCAAACACAAATGAAATTTTCGAAAATCGAGCAAAAAGTCGATTTTTTTTTTCGTTTCACATGCTTTCAAACACAAATGAAATTTTCAAAAATCGAGTGAAGAGTCGATTTTATTTTCGTTTTTTACGCGTTTCACATGCTTTCAAACACAAATAAAATTTTCGAAAATCGAGCAAAAAGTCGATTTTTTTTTCGTTTCACATGCTTTCAAACACAAATGAAATTTTCAAAAATCGAGTGAAGAGTCGATTTTTTTTTCGTTTTTTACGCGTTTCACATGCTTTCAAACACAAATGAAATTTTCGAAAATCGAGCAAAAAGTCGATTTTTTTTTCGTTTCACATGCTTTCAAATACAAATGAAATTTTCGAAAATCGAGCAAAAAGTCGATTTTTTTTTCGTTTCACATGCTTTCAAACACAAATGAAATTTTCGAAAATCGAGCAAAAAGTCGATTTTTTTTTCGTTTCACATGCTTTCAAACACAAATGAAATTTTCAAAAATCGAGTGAAGAGTCGATTTTTTTTTCGTTTTTTACGCGTTTCACATGCTTTCAAACACAAATAAAATTTTCGAAAATCGAGCAAAAAGTCGATTTTTTTTTCGTTTCACATGCTTTCAAACACAAATGAAATTTTCGAAATTCGAGCAAAAAGTCGATTTTTTTTTCGTTTCACATGCTTTCAAACACAAATGAAATTTTCAAAAATCGAGTGAAGAGTCGATTTTTTTTTCGTTTTTTACGCGTTTCACATGCTTTCAAACACAAATGAAATTTTCGAAAATCGAGCAAAAAGTCGATTTTTTTTTCGTTTCACATGCTTTCAAACACAAATGAAATTTTCGAAAATCGAGCAAAAAGTCGATTTTTTTTTCGTTTCACATGCTTTCAAACACAAATGAAATTTTCAAAAATCGAGTGAAGAGTCGATTTTTTTTCGTTTTTTACGCGTTTCACATGCTTTCAAACACAAATGAAATTTTCGAAAATCGAGCAAAAAGTCGATTTTTTTTCGTTTCACATGCTTTCAAACACAAATGAAATTTTCGAAAATCGAGCAAAAAGTCGATTTTTTTTTCGTTTCACATGCTTTCAAATACAAATGAAATTTTCGAAAATCGAGCAAAAAGTCGATTTTTTTTTCGTTTCACATGCTTTCAAACACAAATGAAATTTTCGAAAATCGAGCAAAAAGTCGATTTTTTTTTCGTTTCACATGCTTTCAAACACAAATCAAATTTTCGAAAATCGAGCAAAAAGTCGATTTTTTTTTTCGTTTTACATGCTTTCAAACACAAATGAAATTTTCGAAAATCGAGCAAGAAGTCGATTTTTTTTTTTCGTTTCACATGCTTTCAAACACAAATGAAATTTTCGAAAATCGAGCAAAAAGTCGATTTTTTTTTTCGTTTCACATGCTTTCAAACACAAATGAAATTTTCGAAAATCGAGCAAAAAGTCGATTTTTTTTTCGTTTCACATGCTTTCAAACACAAATGAAATTTTCGAAAATCGAGCAAAAAGTCGATTTTTTTTTCGTTTCACATGCAAAAATCGAGTGAAGAGTCGATTTTTTTTCGTTTTTTACGCGTTTCACATGCTTTCAAACACAAATGAAATTTTCGAAAATTGAGCAAAAAGTCGATTTTTTTTTCGTTTCACATGCTTTCAAACACAAATGAAATTTTCAAAAATCGAGTGAAGAGTCGATTTTTTTTTTCGTTTTTTACGCGTTTCACATGCTTTCAAACACAAATGAAATTTTCGAAAATCGAGCAAAAAGTCGATTTTTTTTTCGTTTCACATGCTTTCAAACACAAATGAAATTTTCGAAAATCGAGCAAAAAGTCGATTTTTTTTTCGTTTCACATGCTTTCAAACACAAATGAAATTTTCAAAAATCGAGTGAAGAGTCGATTTTTTTTCGTTTTTTACGCGTTTCACATGCTTTCAAACACAAATGAAATTTTCGAAAATCGAGCAAAAAGTCGATTTTTTTTTCGTTTCACATGTTTTCAAACACAAATGAAATTTTCGAAAATCGAGCAAAAAGTCGATTTTTTTTTCGTTTCACATGCTTTCAAATACAAATGAAATTTTCGAAAATCGAGCAAAAAGTCGATTTTTTTTTCGTTTCACATGCAAAAATCGAGTGAACAGTCGATTTTTTTTCGTTTTTTACGCGTTTCACATGCTTTCAAACCCAAATGAAATTTTCGAAAATCGAGCTAAAAGTCGATTTTTTTTTCGTTTCACATGCTTTCAAACACAAATGAAATTTTCGAAAATCGAGCAAAAAGTCGATTTTTTTTTTCGTTTCACATGCTTTCAAACACAAATGATATTTTCGAAAATCGAGCAAAAAGTCGATTTTTTTTTCGTTTCACATGCTTTCAAACACAAATGAAATTTTCGAAAATCGAGCAAAAAGTCGATTTTTTTTTCGTTTCACATGAAAAAATCAAGTGAAGAGTCGATTTTTTTTTCGTTTTTTACGCGTTTCACATGCTTTCAAACACAAATAAAATTTTCGAAAATCGAGCAAAAAGTCGATTTTTTTTTCGTTTCACATGCTTTCAAACACAAATGAAATTTTCGAAAATCGAGCAAAAAGTCGATTTTTTTTTCGTTTCACATGCTTTCAAACACAAATCAAATTTTCGAAAATCGAGCAAAAAGTCGATTTTTTTTTTCGTTTCACATGCTTTCAAACACAAATGAAATTTTCGAAAATCGAGCAAGAAGTCGATTTTTTTTTTCGTTTCACATGCTTTCAAACACAAATGAAATTTTCGAAAATCGAGCAAAAAGTCGATTTTTTTTTTCGTTTCACATGCAAACACAAATGAAATTTTCGAAAATCGAGCAAAAAGTCGATTTTTTTTTCGTTTCACATGCTTTCAAACACAAATGAAATTTTCGAAAATCGAGCAAAAAGTCGATTTTTTTTTCGTTTTACATGCAAAAATCGAGTGAAGAGTCGATTTTTTTTCGTTTTTTACGCGTTTCACATGCTTTCAAACCCAAATGAAATTTTCGAAAATCGAGCTAAAAGTCGATTTTTTTTTCGTTTCACATGCTTTCAAACACAAATGAAATTTTCGAAAATCGAGCAAAAAGTCGATTTTTTTTTTCGTTTCACATGCTTTCAAACACAAATGAAATTTTCGAAAATCGAGCAAAAAGTCGATTTTTTTTTTGTTTCACATGCTTTCAAACACAAATGAAATTTTCGAAAATCGAGCAAAAAGTCGATTTTTTTTTCGTTTCACATGAAAAAATCAAGTGAAAAGTCGATTTTTTTTTCGTTTTTTACGCGTTTCACATGCTTTCAAACACAAATAAAATTTTCGAAAATCGAGCAAAAAGTCGATTTTTTTTCGTTTCACATGGTTTCAAACACAAATGAAATTTTCAAAAATCGAGTGGAGTCGATTTTTTTTCGTTTTTTTGTCGTTTCACATGCTTTCAAACACAAATGAAATTTTCGAAAATCGAGCAAAAAGTCGATTTTTTTTTCGTTTCACATGCAAAAATCGAGTGAAGAGACGATTTTTTTTTCGTTTTTTACGCGTTTCAAATGCTTTCAACACAAATAAAATTTTCGAAAATCGAGCAAAAAGTCGATTTTTTTTTCGTTTCACATGCTTTCAAACACAAATGAAATTTTCAAAAATCGAGTGAAGGGTCGATTTTTTTTTCGTTTTTTACGCGTTTCACATGCTTTCAAACACAAATGAAATTTTCAAAAATCGAGCAAAAAGTCGATTTTTTTTCGTTTCACATGCTTTCAAACACAAATGAAATTTTCAAAAATCGAGTGGAGTCGTTTTTTTTTTCGTTTTTTACGCGTTTCACATGCTTTCAAACACAAATGAAATTTTCGAAAATCGAGAAAAAAATCGATTTTTTTTTTCGTTTCACATGCTTTCAAACACAAATGAAATTTTCGAAAATCGAGAAAAAAGTCGATTTTTTTTTTCGTTTCACATGCAAAAATCGAGTGAAGAGTCTATTTTTTTTCGTTTTTTACGCGTTTCACATGCTTTCAAACACAAATAAAATTTTCGAAAATCGAGCAAAAAGTCGATTTTTTTTTCGTTTCACATGCTTTCAAACACAAATGAAATTTTCGAAAATCGAGCAAAAAGTCGATTTTTTTTTCGTTTCACATGCTTTCAAACACAAATGAAATTTTCGAAAATCGAGCAAAAAGTCGATTTTTTTTTTCGTTTCACATGCTTTCAAACACAAATGAAATTTTCGAAAATCGAGCAAAAAGTCGATTTTTTTTTCGTTTCACATGCTTTCAAACACAAATGAAATTTTCGAAAATCGAGCAAAAAGTCGATTTTTTTTTCGTTTCACATGCAAAAATCGAGTGAAGAGTCGATTTTTTTCCGTTTTTTACGCGTTTCACATGCTTTCAAACACAAATGAAATTTTCGAAAATCGAGCAAAAACTCGATTTTTTTTTCGTTTCACATGCTTTCAAACACAAATGAAATTTTCAAAAATCGAGTGAAGAGTCGATTTTTTTTCGTTTTTTACGCGTTTCACATGCTTTCAAACACAAATGAAATTTTCGAAAATCGAGTAAAGGGTCGATTTTTTTTTCGTTTCACATGCTTTCAAACACAAATGAAATTTTTAAAAATCGAGTGAAGAGTCGATTTTTTTTCGTTTTTTACGCGTTTCACATGCTTTCAAACACAAATGAAATTTTCGAAAATCGAGCAAAAAGTCGATTTTTTTTTCGTTTCACATGCTTTCAAACACAAATGAAATTTTCGAAAATCGAGCAAAAAGTCGATTTTTTTTTCGTTTCACATGCTTTCAAATACAAATGAAATTTTCGAAAATCGAGCAAAAAGTCGATTTTTTTTTCGTTTCACATGCTTTCAAACACAAATGAAATTTTCGAAAATCGAGCAAAAAGTCGATTTTTTTTTCGTTTCACATGCTTTCAAATACAAATGAAATTTTCGAAAATCGAGCAAAAAGTCGATTTTTTTTTCGTTTCACATGCTTTCAAACACAAATGAAATTTTCGAAAATCGAGCAAAAAGTCGATTTTTTTTTTCGTTTCACATGCTTTCAAACACAAATGAAATTTTCAAAAATCGAGTGAAGAGTCGATTTTATTTTCGTTTTTTACGCGTTTCACATGCTTTCAAACACAAATAAAATTTTCGAAAATCGAGCAAAAAGTCGATTTTTTTTTCGTTTCACATGCTTTCAAACACAAATGAAATTTTCAAAAATCGAGTGAAGAGTCGATTTTTTTTCGTTTTTTACGCGTTTCACATGCTTTCAAACACAAATGAAATTTTCGAAAATCGAGCAAAAAGTCGATTTTTTTTTCGTTTCACATGCTTTCAAATACAAATGAAATTTTCGAAAATCGAGCAAAAAGTCGATTTTTTTTTCGTTTCACATGCTTTCAAACACAAATGAAATTTTCGAAAATCGAGCAAAAAGTCGATTTTTTTTTCGTTTCACATGCTTTCAAACACAAATGAAATTTTCAAAAATCGAGTGAAGAGTCGATTTTTTTTTCGTTTTTTACGCGTTTCACATGCTTTCAAACACAAATAAAATTTTCGAAAATCGAGCAAAAAGTCGATTTTTTTTTCGTTTCACATGCTTTCAAACACAAATGAAATTTTCGAAATTCGAGCAAAAAGTCGATTTTTTTTTCGTTTCACATGCTTTCAAACACAAATGAAATTTTCAAAAATCGAGTGAAGAGTCGATTTTTTTTTCGTTTTTTACGCGTTTCACATGCTTTCAAACACAAATGAAATTTTCGAAAATCGAGCAAAAAGTCGATTTTTTTTTCGTTTCACATGCTTTCAAATACAAATGAAATTTTCGAAAATCGAGCAAAAAGTCGATTTTTTTTTCGTTTCACATGCTTTCAAACACAAATCAAATTTTCGAAAATCGAGCAAAAAGTCGATTTTTTTTTCGTTTCACATGCTTTCAAACACAAATGAAATTTTCGAAAATCGAGCAAAAAGTCGATTTTTTTTTTCGTTTCACATGCTTTCAAACACAAATGAAATTTTCGAAAATCGAGCAAAAAGTCGATTTTTTTTTCGTTTCACATGCTTTCAAACACAAATGAAATTTTCGAAAATCGAGCAAAAAGTCGATTTTTTTTTCGTTTCACATGCTTTCAAACACAAATCAAATTTTCGAAAATCGAGCAAAAAGTCGATTTTTTTTTTCGTTTCACATGCTTTCAAACACAAATGAAATTTTCGAAAATCGAGCAAAAAGTCGATTTTTTTTTTCGTTTCACATGCTTTCAAACACAAATGAAATTTTCGAAAATCGAGCAAAAAGTCGATTTTTTTTTCGTTTCACATGCTTTCAAATACAAATGAAATTTTCAAAAATCGAGTGAAGAGTCGATTTTTTTTTCGTTTTTTACGCGTTTCACATGCTTTCAAACACAAATGAAATTTTCGAAAATCGAGCAAAAAGTCGATTTTTTTTTCGTTTCACATGCTTTCAAATACAAATGAAATTTTCAAAAATCGAGTGAAGAGTCGATTTTTTTTCGTTTTTTACGCGTTTCGCATGCTTTCAAACACAAATGAAATTTTCGAAAATCGAGCAAAAAGTCGATTTTTTTTTCGTTTCACATGCTTTCAAACACAAATGAAATTTTCGAAAATCGAGCAAAAAGTCGATTTTTTTTTCGTTTCACATGCTTTCAAACACAAATGAAATTTTCAAAAATCGAGTGAAGAGTCGATTTTTTTTTTCGTTTTTTACGCGTTTCACATGCTTTCAAACACAAATAAAATTTTCGAAAATCGAGCAAAAAGTCGATTTTTTTTTCGTTTCACATGCTTTCAAACACAAATGAAATTTTCGAAAATCGAGCAAAAAGTCGATTTTTTTTTCGTTTCACATGCTTTCAAACACAAATGAAATTTTCGAAAATCGAGCAAAAAGTCGATTTTTTTTTTTCGTTTCACATGCTTTCAAACACAAATGAAATTTTCGAAAATCGAGCAAAAAGTCGATTTTTTTTTCGTTTCACATGCTTTCAAACACAAATGAAATTTTCGAAAATCGAGCAAAAAGTCGATTTTTTTTTCGTTTCACATGCAAAAATCGAGTGAAGAGTCGATTTTTTTCCGTTTTTTACGCGTTTCACATGCTTTCAAACACAAATGAAATTTTCGAAAATCGAGCAAAAAGTCGATTTTTTTTTCGTTTCACATGCGTTCAAACACAAATCAAATTTTCGAAAATCGAGCAAAAAGTCGATTTTTTTTTCGTTTCACATGCTTTCAAACACAAATGAAATTTTCGAAAATCGAGCAAAAAGTCGATTTTTTTTTTCGTTTCACATGCTTTCAAACACAAATGAAATTTTCGAAAATCGAGCAAAAAGTCGATTTTTTTTTCGTTTCACATGCTTTCAAACACAAATGAAATTTTCGAAAATCGAGCAAAAAGTCGATTTTTTTTTCGTTTCACATGCTTTCAAACACAAATCAAATTTTCGAAAATCGAGCAAAAAGTCGATTTTTTTTTTCGTTTCACATGCTTTCAAACACAAATGAAATTTTCGAAAATCGAGCAAAAAGTCGATTTTTTTTTTCGTTTCACATGCTTTCAAACACAAATGAAATTTTCGAAAATCGAGCAAAAAGTCGATTTTTTTTTCGTTTCACATGCTTTCAAATACAAATGAAATTTTCAAAAATCGAGTGAAGAGTCGATTTTTTTTTTCGTTTTTTACGCGTTTCACATGCTTTCAAACACAAATGAAATTTTCGAAAATCGAGCAAAAAGTCGATTTTTTTTTCGTTTCACATGCTTTCAAATACAAATGAAATTTTCAAAAATCGAGTGAAGAGTCGATTTTTTTTCGTTTTTTACGCGTTTCACATGCTTTCAAACACAAATGAAATTTTCGAAAATCGAGCAAAAAGTCGATTTTTTTTTCGTTTCACATGCTTTCAAACACAAATGAAATTTTCGAAAATCGAGCAAAAAGTCGATTTTTTTTTCGTTTCACATGCTTTCAAACACAAATGAAATTTTCAAAAATCGAGTGAAGAGTCGATTTTTTTTTCGTTTTTTACGCGTTTCACATGCTTTCAAACACAAATAAAATTTTCGAAAATCGAGCAAAAAGTCGATTTTTTTTTCGTTTCACATGCTTTCAAACACAAATGAAATTTTCGAAAATCGAGCAAAAAGTCGATTTTTTTTTCGTTTCACATGCTTTCAAACACAAATGAAATTTTCGAAAATCGAGCAAAAAGTCGATTTTTTTTTTCGTTTCACATGCTTTCAAACACAAATGAAATTTTCGAAAATCGAGCAAAAAGTCGATTTTTTTTTCGTTTCACATGCTTTCAAACACAAATGAAATTTTCGAAAATCGAGCAAAAAGTCGATTTTTTTTTCGTTTCACATGCAAAAATCGAGTGAAGAGTCGATTTTTTTCCGT
The DNA here is from genome assembly GCA_963932245.1 of Tachinus rufipes. Classification (NCBI taxonomy): domain Eukaryota; kingdom Metazoa; phylum Arthropoda; class Insecta; order Coleoptera; family Staphylinidae; genus Tachinus; species Tachinus rufipes. The sequence goes on from CAWVQR010000063.1 coordinate 165,290, forward strand.
TTTTTACGCGTTTCACATGCTTTCAAACACAAATGAAATTTTCGAAAATCGAGCAAAAAGTCGATTTTTTTTTCGTTTCACATGCTTTCAAACACAAATGAAATTTTCAAAAATCGAGTGAAGAGTCGATTTTTTTTTGTTTTTTACGCGTTTCACATGCTTTCAAACACAAATGAAATTTTCGAAAATCGAGCAAAAAGTCGATTTTTTTTTCGTTTCACATGCTTTCAAACACAAATGAAATGTTCGAAAATCGAGCAAAAAGTCGATTTTTTTTTCGTTTCACATGCTTTCAAATACAAATGAAATTTTCGAAAATCGAGCAAAAAGTCAATTTTTTTTTCGTTTCACATGCTTTCAAACACAAATGAAATTTTCGAAAATCGAGCATAAAGTCGATTTTTTTTTCGTTTCACATGCTTTCAAACACAAATCAAATTTTCAAAAATCGAGCAAAAAATCGATTTTTTTTTTCGTTTCACATGCTTTCAAACACAAATGAAATTTTCGAAAATCGAGCAAAAAGTCGATTTTTTTTTCGTTTCACATGCTTTCAAACACAAATGAAATTTTCGAAAATCGAGCAAAAAGTCGATTTTTTTTTTCGTTTCACATGCTTTCAAACACAAATAAAATTTTCGAAAATCGAGCAAAAAGTCGATTTTTTTTTCGTTTCACATGCTTTCAAACACAAATGAAATTTTCGAAAATCGAGCAAAAAGTCGATTTTTTTTTCGTTTCACATGCTTTCAAACACAAATGAAATTTTCAAAAATCGAGTGAAGAGTCGATTTTTTTTCGTTTTTTACGCGTTTCACATGCTTTCAAACACAAATGAAATTTTCGAAAATCGAGCAAAAAGTCGATTTTTTTTTCGTTTCACATGCTTTCAAACACAAATGAAATTTTCGAAAATCGAGCAAAAAGTCGATTTTTTTTTCGTTTCACATGCTTTCAAACACAAATCAAATTTTCGAAAATCGAGCAAAAAGTCGATTTTTTTTTTCGTTTCACATGCTTTCAAACACAAATGAAATTTTCGAAAATCGAGCAAGAAGTCGATTTTTTTTTTTCGTTTCACATGCTTTCAAACACAAATGAAATTTTCGAAAATCGAGCAAAAAGTCGATTTTTTTTTTCGTTTCACATGCTTTCAAACACAAATGAAATTTTCGAAAATCGAGCAAAAAGTCGATTTTTTTTTCGTTTCACATGCTTTCAAACACAAATGAAATTTTCGAAAATCGAGCAAAAAGTCGATTTTTTTTTCGTTTCACATGCAAAAATCGAGTGAAGAGTCGATTTTTTTTCGTTTCTTACGCGTTTCACATGCTTTCAAACACAAATGAAATTTTCAAAAATCGAGTGAAGAGTCGATTTTTTTTCGTTTATTACGCGTTTCACATGCTTTCAAACACAAATGAAATTTTCAAAAATCGAGTGAAGAGTCGATTTTTTTTCGTTTTTTACGCGTTTCACATGCTTTCAAACACAAATCAAATTTTCGAAAATCGAGCAAAAAGTCGATTTTTTTTTTCGTTTCACATGCTTTCAAACACAAATGAAATTTTCGAAAATCGAGCAAAAAGTCGATTTTTTTTTCGTTTCACATGCTTTCAAACACAAATGAAATTTTCGAAAATCGAGCAAAAAGTCGATTTTTTTTTTGCTCTATTTTCGAAAATTTCATTTGTGTTTGAAAGCATGTGAAACGAAAAAAAAATCGACTTTTTGCTCGATTTTCGAAAATTTCATTTGTGTTTGAAAGCATGTGAAACGAAAAAAAAATCGACTTTTTGCTCGATTTTCGAAAATTTCATTTGTATTTGAAAGCATGTGAAACGAAAAAAAAATCAACTTTTTGCTCGATTTTCGAAAATTTCATTTGTGTTTGAAAGCATGTGAAACGAAAAAAAAATCGACATTTTGCTCGATTTTCGAAAATTTCATTTGTGTTTGAAAGCATGTGAAACGCGTAAAAAACGAAAAAAAATCGACTCTTCACTCGATTTTTGAAAATTTCATTTGTGTTTGAAAGCATGTGAAACGAAAAAAAAATCGACTTTTTGCTCGATTTTCGAAAATTTAATTTGTGTTTGAAAGCATGTGAAACGAAAAAAAAATCGACTTTTTGCTCGATTTTCGAAAATTTCATTTGTGTTTGAAATCATGCGAAACGGAAAAAAAATCGACTTTTCACTCGATTTTTAAAAATTCATTTGTGTTTGAAAGCATGTGAAACGCGTAAAAAACGAAAGAAAATCGACTCTTTACTCGATTTTTGAAAATTTCATTTGTATTTGAAAGCATGTGAAACGAAAAAAAAATCGACTTTTTGCTCGATTTTCGAAAATTTGATTTGTGTTTGAAAGCATGTGAAACGAAAAAAAAATCGACTTTTTGCTCGATTTTCGAAAATTTCATTTGTATTTGAAAGCATGTGAAACGAAAAAAAAATCGACTTTTTGCTCGATTTTCGAAAATTTCATTTGTGTTTGAAAGCATGTGAAACGAAAAAAAAATCGACTTTTTGCTCGATTTTTGAAAATTTCATTTGTGTTTGAAAGCATGTGAAACGCGTAAAAAACGAAAAAAAATCGACTCTTCACTCGATTTTTGAAAATTTCATTTGTGTTTGAAAGCATGTGAAACGAAAAAAAAATCGACTTTTTGCTCGATTTTCGAAAATTTCATTTGTGTTTGAAAGCATGTGAAACGCGTAAAAAACGAAAAAAAATCGACTCTTCACTCGATTTTTGCATGTGAAACGAAAAAAAAATCGACTTTTTGCTCGATTTTCGAAAATTTCATTTGTGTTTGAAAGCATGTGAAACGAAAAAAAAATCGACTTTTTGCTCGATTTTCGAAAATTTCATTTGTGTTTGAAAGCATGTGAAACGAAAAAAAAAATCGACTTTTTGCTCGATTTTCGAAAATTTCATTTGTGTTTGAAAGCATGTGAAACGAAAAAAAAATCGACTTTTTGCTCGATTTTCGAAAATTTCATTTGTGTTTGAAAGCATGTGAAACGAAAAAAAAAAATCGACTTTTTGCTCGATTTTCGAAAATTTGATTTGTGTTTGAAAGCATGTGAAACGCGTAAAAAACGAAAAAAAATCGACTCTTCACTCGATTTTTGAAAATTTCATTTGTGTTTGAAAGCATGTGAAACGCGTAATAAACGAAAAAAAATCGACTCTTCACTCGATTTTTGAAAATTTCATTTGTGTTTGAAAGCATGTGAAACGAAAAAAAAATCGACTTTTTGCTCGATTTTCGAAAATTTCATTTGTGTTTGAAAGAATGTGAAACGAAAAAAAAATCGATTTTTTTTTCGTTTCACATGCTTTCAAACACAAATGAAATTTTCGAAAATCGAGCAAAAAGTCGATTTTTTTTTCGTTTCACATGCTTTCAAACACAAATGAAATTTTCGAAAATCGAGCAAAAAGTCGATTTTTTTTCGTTTCACATGCTTTCAAAAACACAAATGAAATTTTCAAAAATCGAGTGAAGAGTCGATTTTTTTTCGTTTATTACGCGTTTCACATGCTTTCAAACACAAATGAAATTTTCAAAAATCGAGTGAAGAGTCGATTTTTTTTCGTTTTTTACGCGTTTCACATGCTTTCAAACACAAATCAAATTTTCGAAAATCGAGCAAAAAGTCGATTTTTTTTTTCGTTTCACATGCTTTCAAACACAAATGAAATTTTCGAAAATCGAGCAAAAAGTCGATTTTTTTTTCGTTTCACATGCTTTCAAACACAAATAAAATTTTCGAAAATCGAGCAAAAAGTCGATTTTTTTTTTCGTTTCACATGCTTTCAAACACAAATGAAATTTTCGAAAATCGAGCAAAAAGTCGATTTTTTTTTCGTTTCACATGCTTTCAAACACAAATGAAATTTTCGAAAATCGAGCAAAAAGTCGATTTTTTTTTCGTTTCACATGCAAAAATCGAGTGAAGAGTCGATTTTTTTTCGTTTTTTACGCGTTTCACATGCTTTCAAACACAAATGAAATTTTCGAAAATCGAGCAAAAAGTCGATTTTTTTTTCGTTTCACATGCTTTCAAACACAAATGAAATTTTCAAAAATCGAGTGAAGAGTCGATTTTTTTTCGTTTTTTACGCGTTTCACATGCTTTCAAACACAAATGAAATTTTCGAAAATCGAGCAAAAAGTCGATTTTTTTTTCGTTTCACATGCTTTCAAACACAAATGAAATTTTCGAAAATCGAGCAAAAAGTCGATTTTTTTTTCGTTTCACATGCTTTCAAATACAAATGAAATTTTCGAAAATCGAGCAAAAAGTCGATTTTTTTTTCGTTTCACATGCTTTCAAACACAAATCAAATTTTCGAAAATCGAGCAAAAAGTCGATTTTTTTTTCGTTTCACATGCTTTCAAATACAAATGAAATTTTCAAAAATCGAGTAAAGAGTCGATTTTCTTTCGTTTTTTACGCGTTTCACATGCTTTCAAACACAAATGAAATTTTCGAAAATCGAGCAAAAAGTCGATTTTTTTTTCGTTTCACATGCTTTCAAACTCAAATGAAATTTTCGAAAATCGAGCAAAAAATCGATTTTTTTTTCGTTTCACATGCACAAATCAAGTGAAGAGTCGATTTTTTTTCGTTTTCTACACGTTTCACATGCTTTCAAACACAAATGAAATTTTCAAAAATCGAGTAGTCGATTTTTTTTCGTTTTTTACGCGTTTCACATGCTTTCAAACACAAATGAAATTTTCGAAAATCGAGCAAAAAGTCGATTTTTTTTTTCGTTTCACATGCAAAAATCGAGTGAAGAGTCGATTTTTTTTCATTTTTTACGCGTTTCACATGCTTTCAAACACAAATAAAATTTTCGAAAACCGAGCAAAAAGTCGATTTTTTTTTCGTTTCACATGCTTTCAAACACAATGAAATTTTCGAAAATCGAGCAAAAAGTCGATTTTTTTTTCGTTTCACATGCTTTCAAACACAAATGAAATTTTCAAAAATCAAGTAAAAAGTCGTTTTTTTTTTTCGTTTCGCATGCTTTCAAACACAAATGAATTTTTAAAAATCGAGTGAAAAGTCGATTTTTTTTCCGTTTCGCATGATTTCAAACACAAATGAAATTTTCGAAAATCGAGCAAAAAGTCGATTTTTTTTTCGTTTCACATGCTTTCAAACACAAATGAAATTTTCGAAAATCGAGCAAAAAGTCGATTTTTTTTTCGTTTCACATGCTTTCAAACACAAATGAAATTTTCAAAAATCGAGTGAAGAGTCGATTTTTTTTCGTTTTTTACGCGTTTCACATGCTTTCAAACACAAATGAAATTTTCGAAAATCGAGCAAAAAGTCGATTTTTTTTCGTTTCACATGCTTTCAAACACAAATGAAATTTTCGAAAATCGAGCAAAAAGTCGATTTTTTTTTCGTTTCACATGCTTTCAAATACAAATGAAATTTTCGAAAATCGAGCAAAAAGTCGATTTTTTTTTCGTTTCACATGCTTTCAAACACAAATGAAATTTTCGCAAATCGAGCAAAAAGTCGATTTTTTTTTCGTTTCACATGCTTTCAAACACAAATCAAATTTTCGAAAATCGAGCAAAAAGTCGATTTTTTTTTTCGTTTCACATGCTTTCAAACACAAATGAAATTTTCGAAAATCGAGCAAGAAGTCGATTTTTTTTTTCGTTTCACATGCTTTCAAACACAAATGAAATTTTCGAAAATCGAGCAAAAAGTCGATTTTTTTTTTCGTTTCACATGCTTTCAAACACAAATGAAATTTTCGAAAATCGAGCAAAATGTCGATTTTTTTTTCGTTTCACATGCTTTCAAACACAAATGAAATTTTCGAAAATCGAGCAAAAAGTTGATTTTTTTTTCGTTTCACATGCTTTCAAATACAAATGAAATTTTCGAAAATCGAGCAAAAAGTCGATTTTTTTTTCGTTTCACATGCTTTCAAACACAAATGAAATTTTCGAAAATCGAGCAAAAAGTCGATTTTTTTTTCGATTCACATGCTTTCAAACACAAATGAAATTTTCGAAAATAGAGCAAAAAGTCGATTTTTTTTTCGTTTCACATGCAAAAATCGAGTGAAGAGTCGATTTTTTTTCGTTTTTTACGCGTTTCACATGCTTTCAAACCCAAATGAAATTTTCGAAAATCGAGCTAAAAGTCGATTTTTTTTTCGTTTCACATGCTTTCAAACACAAATGAAATTTTCGAAAATCGAGCAAAAAGTCGATTTTTTTTTCGTTTCACATGCACAAATCAAGTGATTTTTTTTTCGTTTCACATGCTTTCAAACACAAATGAAATTTTCGAAAATCGAGAAAAAAGTCGATTTTTTTTTTCGTTTCACATGCTTTCAAACACAAATGAAATTTTCAAAAATCGAGTAGAGTCGATTTTTTTTCGTTTTTTACGCGTTTCACATGCTTTCAAACACAAATGAAATTTTCGAAAATCGAGCAAAAAGTCGATTTTTTTTTTCGTTTCACATGCAAAAATCGAGTGAAGAGTCAATTTTTTTTCATTTTTTACGCGTTTCACATGCTTTCAAACACAAATAAAATTTCGAAAACCGAGCAAAAAGTCGATTTTTTTTTCGTTTCACATGCTTTCAAACACAAATGAAATTTTCGAAAATCGAGCAAAAAGTCGATTTTTTTTTCGTTTCACATGCTTTCAAACACAAATGAAATTTTCGAAAATCGAGCAAAAAGTCGATTTTTTTTTCGTTTCACATGCTTCAAACACAAATGAAATTTTCAAAAATCGAGTGAAGAGTCGATTTTTTTTCGTTTTTTACGCGTTTCACATGCTTTCAAACACAAATCAAATTTTCGAAAATCGAGCAAAAAGTCGATTTTTTTTTTCGTTTCACATGCTTTCAAACACAAATGAAATTTTCGAAAATCGAGCAAAAAGTCGATTTTTTTTTCGTTTCACATGCAAAAATCGAGTAAAGAGTCGATTTTTTTTCGTTTTTTACGCGTTTCACATGCTTTCAAACACAAATGAAATTTTCGAAAATCGAGCAAAAAGTCGATTTTTTTTTTCGTTTCACATGCTTTCAAACACAAATGAAATTTTCGAAAATCGAGCAAAAAGTCGATTTTTTTTTCGTTTCACATGCTTTCAAACACAAATGAAATTTTCGAAAATCGAGCAAAAAGTCGATTTTTTTTTCGTTTCACATGCAAAAATCGAGTAAAGAGTCGATTTTTTTTCGTTTTTTACGCGTTTCACATGCTTTCAAACACAAATGAAATTTTCGAAAATCGAGCAAAAAGTCGATTTTTTTTTCGTTTCACATGCTTTCAAACACAAATGAAATTTTCAAAAATCGAGTGAAGAGTCGATTTTTTTTCGTTTTTTACGCGTTTCACATGCTTTCAAACACAAATGAAATTTTCGAAAATCGAGCAAAAAGTCGATTTTTTTTTCGTTTCACATGCTTTCAAACACAAATGAAATTTTCGAAAATCGAGCAAAAAGTCGATTTTTTTTTCGTTTCACATGCTTTCAAATACAAATGAAATTTTCGAAAATCGAGCAAAAAGTCGATTTTTTTTTCGTTTCACATGCTTTCAAACACAAATCAAATTTTCGAAAATCGAGCAAAAAGTCGATTTTTTTTTCGTTTCACATGCTTTCAAATACAAATGAAATTTTCAAAAATCGAGTAAAGAGTCGATTTTCTTTCGTTTTTTACGCGTTTCACATGCTTTCAAACACAAATGAAATTTTCGAAAATCGAGCAAAAAGTCGATTTTTTTTTCGTTTCACATGCTTTCAAACTCAAATGAAATTTTCGAAAATCGAGCAAAAAATCGATTTTTTTTTCGTTTCACATGCACAAATCAAGTGAAGAGTCGATTTTTTTTCGTTTTCTACACGTTTCACATGCTTTCAAACACAAATGAAATTTTCAAAAATCGAGTAGTCGATTTTTTTTCGTTTTTTACGCGTTTCACATGCTTTCAAACACAAATGAAATTTTCGAAAATCGAGCAAAAAGTCGATTTTTTTTTTCGTTTCACATGCAAAAATCGAGTGAAGAGTCGATTTTTTTTCATTTTTTACGCGTTTCACATGCTTTCAAACACAAATAAAATTTTCGAAAACCGAGCAAAAAGTCGATTTTTTTTTTCGTTTCACATGCTTTCAAACACAAATGAAATTTTCGAAAATCGAGCAAAAAGTCGATTTTTTTTTCGTTTCACATGCTTTCAAACACAAATGAAATTTTCGAAAATCGAGCAAAAAGTCGACTTTTTTTTCGTTTCACATGCTTTCAAACACAAATGAAATTTTCAAAAATCGAGTGAAGAGTCGATTTTTTTTCGTTTTTTACGCGTTTCACATGCTTTCAAACACAAATGAAATTTTCAAAAATCGAGTGAAGAGTCGATTTTTTTTTCGTTTTTTACGCGTTTCACATGCTTTCAAACACAAATCAAATTTTCGAAAATCGAGCAAAAAGTCGATTTTTTTTTTTCGTTTCACATGCTTTCAAACACAAATGAAATTTTCGAAAATCGAGCAAAAAGTCGATTTTTTTTTCGTTTCACATGCTTTCAAACACAAATGAAATTTTCGAAAATCGAGCAAAAAGTCGATTTTTTTTTCGTTTCACATGCTTTCAAATACAAATGAAATTTTCGAAAATCGAGCAAAAAGTCGATTTTTTTTTCGTTTCACATGCTTTCAAACACAAATCAAATTTTCGAAAATCGAGCAAAAAGTCGATTTTTTTTTCGTTTCACATGCTTTCAAATACAAATGAAATTTTCAAAAATCGAGTGAAGAGTCGATTTTTTTTCGTTTTTTACGCGTTTCACATGCTTTCAAACACAAATGAAATTTTCGAAAATCGAGCAAAAAGTCGATTTTTTTTTCGTTTCACATGCTTTCAAACACAAATGAAATTTTCGAAAATCGAGCAAAAAGTCGATTTTTTTTTTCGTTTCACATGCTTTCAAACACAAATCAAATTTTCGAAAATCGAGCAAAAAGTCGATTTTTTTTTTCGTTTCACATGCTTTCAAACACAAATGAAATTTTCGAAAATCGAGCAAAAAGTCGATTTTTTTTTCGTTTCACATGCTTTCAAACACAAATGAAATTTTCGAAAATCGAGCAAAAAGTCGATTTTTTTTTTCGTTTCACATGCTTTCAAACACAAATGAAATTTTCGAAAATCGAGCAAAAAGTCGATTTTTTTTTCGTTTCACATGCTTTCAAACACAAATGAAATTTTCGAAAATCGAGCAAAAAGTCGATTTTTTTTTTCGTTTCACATGCAAAAATCGAGTAAAGAGTCGATTTTTTTTCGTTTTTTACGCGTTTCACATGCTTTCAAACACAAATGAAATTTTCGAAAATCGAGCAAAAAGTCGATTTTTTTTTCGTTTCACATGCTTTCAAACACAAATGAAATTTTCAAAAATCGAGTGAAGAGTCGATTTTTTTTCGTTTTTTACGCGTTTCACATGCTTTCAAACACAAATGAAATTTTCGAAAATCGAGCAAAAAGTCGATTTTTTTTTCGTTTCACATGCTTTCAAACACAAATGAAATTTTCGAAAATCGAGCAAAAAGTCGATTTTTTTTTTCGTTTCACATGCTTTCAAATACAAATGAAATTTTCGAAAATCGAGCAAAAAGTCGATTTTTTTTTCGTTTCACATGCTTTCAAACACAAAATCAAATTTTCGAAAATCGAGCAAAAAGTCGATTTTTTTTTCGTTTCACATGCTTTCAAATACAAATGAAATTTTCAAAAATCGAGTAGAGTCGATTTTTTTTCGTTTTTTACGCGTTTCACATGCTTTCAAACACAAATGAAATTTTCGAAAATCGAGCAAAAAGTCGATTTTTTTTTCGTTTCACATGCTTTCAAACTCAAATGAAATTTTCGAAAATCGAGCAAAAAATCGATTTTTTTTTTTCGTTTCACATGCACAAATCAAGTGAAGAGTCGATTTTTTTTCGTTTTCTACACGTTTCACATGCTTTCAAACACAAATGAAATTTTCAAAAATCGAGTAGTCGATTTTTTTTCGTTTTTTACGCGTTTCACATGCTTTCAAACACAAATGAAATTTTCGAAAATCGAGCAAAAAATCGATTTTTTTTTTCGTTTCACATGCAAAAATCGAGTGAAGAGTCGATTTTTTTTTTCATTTTTTACGCGTTTCACATGCTTTCAAACACAAATAAAATTTTCGAAAACCGAGCAAAAAGTCGATTTTTTTTTCGTTTCACATGCTTTCAAACACAAATGAAATTTTCGAAAATCGAGCAAAAAGTCGATTTTTTTTTCGTTTCACATGCTTTCAAACACAAATGAAATTTTCGAAAATCGAGCAAAAAGTCGATTTTTTTTTCGTTTCACATGGTTTCAAACACAAATGAAATTTTCAAAAATCGAGTGAAGAGTCGATTTTTTTTTCGTTTTTTACGCGTTTCACATGCTTTCAAACACAAATGAAATTTTCAAAAATCGAGTGAAGAGTCGATTTTTTTTCGTTTTTTACGCGTTTCACATGCTTTCAAACACAAATCAAATTTTCGAAAATCGAGCAAAAAGTCGATTTTTTTTTTTCGTTTCACATGCTTTCAAACACAAATGAAATTTTCGAAAATCGAGCAAAAAGTCGATTTTTTTTTCGTTTCACATGCTTTCAAACACAAATGAAATTTTCGAAAATCGAGCAAAAAGTCGATTTTTTTTTCGTTTCACATGCTTTCAAATACAAATGAAATTTTCGAAAATCGAGCAAAAAGTCGATTTTTTTTTTCGTTTCACATGCTTTCAAACACAAATCAAATTTTCGAAAATCGAGCAAAAAGTCGATTTTTTTTTCGTTTCACATGCTTTCAAATACAAATGAAATTTTCAAAAATCGAGTGAAGAGTCGATTTTTTTTCGTTTTTTACGCGTTTCACATGCTTTCAAACACAAATGAAATTTTCGAAAATCGAGCAAAAAGTCGATTTTTTTTTCGTTTCACATGCTTTCAAACACAAATGAAATTTTCGAAAATCGAGCAAAAAGTCGATTTTTTTTTCGTTTCACATGCTTTCAAACACAAATGAAATTTTCAAAAATCGAGTGAAGAGTCGATTTTTTTTTCGTTTTTTACGCGTTTCACATGCTTTCAAACACAAATGAAATTTTCGAAAATCGAGCAAAAAGTCGATTTTTTTTTCGTTTCACATGCTTTCAAACACAAATGAAATTTTCGAAAATCGAGCAAAAAGTCGATTTTTTTTTCGTTTCACATGCTTTCAAACACAAATGAAATTTTCAAAAATCGAGTGAAGAGTCGATTTTCTTTCGTTTTTTACGCGTTTCACATGCTTTCAAACACAAATGAAATTTTCGAAAATCGAGCAAAAAGTCGATTTTTTTTTCGTTTCACATGCTTTCAAACTCAAATGAAATTTTCGAAAATCGAGCAAAAAATCGATTTTTTTTTCGTTTCACATGCACAAATCAAGTGAAGAGTCGATTTTTTTTCGTTTTCTACACGTTTCACATGCTTTCAAACACAAATGAAATTTTCAAAAATCGAGTAGAGTCGATTTTTTTTCGTTTTTTACGCGTTTCACATGCTTTCAAACACAAATGAAATTTTCGAAAATCGAGCAAAAAATCGAGTGAAGAGTCGATTTTTTTTCATTTTTTACGCGTTTCACATGCTTTCAAACACAAATAAAATTTTCGAAAACCGAGCAAAAAGTCGATTTTTTTTTCGTTTCACATGCTTTCAAACACAAATGAAATTTTCGAAAATCGAGCAAAAAGTCGATTTTTTTTTCGTTTCACATGCTTTCAAACACAAATAAAATTTTCAAAAATCGAGTGAAGAGTCGATTTTTTTTCGTTTTTTACGCGTTTCACATGCTTTCAAACACAAATGAAATTTTCGAAAATCGAGCAAAAAGTCGATTTTTTTTTCGTTTCACATGCTTTCAAACACAAATGAAATTTTCGAAAATCGAGCAAAAAGTCGATTTTTTTTCGTTTCACATGCTTTCAAACACAAATGAAATTTTCGAAAATCGAGCAAAAAGTCGATTTTTTTTTCGTTTCACATGCTTTCAAACACAAATGAAATTTTCGAAAATCGAGCAAAAAGTCGATTTTTTTTTCGTTTCACATGCTTTCAAACACAAATGAAATTTTCGAAAATCGAGCAAAAAGTCGATTTTTTTTTTCGTTTCACATGCTTTCAAACACAAATGAAATTTTCGAAAATCGAGCAAAAAGTCGATTTTTTTTTCGTTTCACATGCTTTCAAACACAAATGAAATTTTCGAAAATCGAGCCAAAAGTCGATTTTTTTTTCGTTTCACATGCAAAAATCGAGAGAAGAGTCGATTTTTTTTCGTTTTTTACGCGTTTCACATGCTTTCAAACACAATCGAAATTTTCGAAAATCGAGCAAAAAGTCGATTTTTTTTTCGTTTCACATGCTTTCAAACACAAATGAAATTTTCAAAAATCGAGTAAAGAGTCGATTTTTTTTCGTTTTTTACGCGTTTCACATGCTTTCAAACACAAATGAAATTTTCGAAAATCGAGCAAAAAGTCGATTTTTTTTTCGTTTCACATGCTTTCAAACACAAATGAAATTTTCGAAAATCGAGCAAAAAGTCGATTTTTTTTTTCGTTTCACATGCAAAAATCGAGTGAAGAGTCGATTTTTTTTCATTTTTTACGCGTTTCACATGCTTTCAAACACAAATAAAATTTTCGAAAACCGAGCAAAAAGTCGATTTTTTTTTCGTTTCACATGCTTTCAAACACAAATGAAATTTTCGAAAATCGAGCAAAAAGTCGATTTTTTTTTCGTTTCACATGCTTTCAAACACAAATGAAATTTTCGAAAATCGAGCAAAAAGTCGATTTTTTTTTCGTTTCACATGCTTTCAAACACAAATGAAATTTTCAAAAATCGAGTGAAGAGTCGATTTTTTTTTCGTTTTTTACGCGTTTCACATGCTTTCAAACACAAATGAAATTTTCAAAAATCGAGTGAAGAGTCGATTTTTTTTCGTTTTTTACGCGTTTCACATGCTTTCAAACACAAATCAAGTTTTCGAAAATCGAGCAAAAAGTCGATTTTTTTTTTCGTTTCACATGCTTTCAAACACAAATAAAATTTTCGAAAACCGAGCAAAAAGTCGATTTTTTTTTCGTTTCACATGCTTTCAAACACAAATGAAATTTTCGAAAATCGAGCAAAAAGTCGATTTTTTTTTCGTTTCACATGCTTTCAAACACAAATGAAATTTTCAAAAATCGAGTGAAGAGTCGATTTTTTTTCGTTTTTTACGCGTTTCACATGCTTTCAAACACAAATGAAATTTTCGAAAATCGAGCAAAAAGTCGATTTTTTTTTTGTTTCACATGCTTTCAAACACAAATGAAATTTTCGAAAATCGAGCAAAAAGTCGATTTTTTTTTCGTTTCACATGCTTTCAAACACAAATAAAATTTTCGAAAATCGAGCAAAAAGTCGATTTTTTATTTGTTTCACATGCTTTCAAACACAAATGAAATTTTCAAAAATCGAGTGAAGAATCGATTTTTTTTCGTTTTTTACGCGTTTCACATGCTTTCAAACACAAATGAAATTTTCAAAAATCGAGTGAAGAGTCGATTTTTTTTCGTTTTTTACGCGTTTCACATGCTTTCAAACACAAATCAAATTTTCGAAAATCGAGCAAGTCGATTTTTTTTTTCGTTTCACATGCTTTCAAACACAAATGAAATTTTCGAAAATCGAGCAAAAAGTCGATTTTTTTTTCGTTTCACATGCTTTCAAACACAAATGAAATTTTCGAAAATCGAGCAAAAAGTCGATTTTTTTTTTCGTTTCACATGCTTTCAAACACAAATGAAATTTTCGAAAATCGAGCAAAAAGTCGATTTTTTTTTCGTTTCACATGCTTTCAAACACAAATGAAATTTTCGAAAATCGAGCAAAAAGTCGATTTTTTTTCGTTTCACATGCAAAAATCGAGTGAAGAGTCGATTTTTTTTTCGTTTTTTACGCGTTTCACATGCTTTCAAACACAAATGAAATTTTCGAAAATCGAGCAAAAAGTCGATTTTTTTTTTTCGTTTCACATGCTTTCAAACACAAATGAAATTTTCAAAAATCGAGTGAAGAGTCGATTTTTTTTTCGTTTTGTACGCGTTTCACATGCTTTCAAACACAAATGAAATTTTCGAAAATCGAGCAAAAAGTCGATTTTTTTTTTCGTTTCACATGCTTTCAAACACAAATGAAATTTTCGAAAATCGAGCAAAAAGTCGATTTTTTTTTTCGTTTCACATGCAAAAATCGAGTGAAGAGTCGATTTTTTTTCATTTTTTACGCGTTTCACATGCTTTCAAACACAAATAAAATTTTCGAAAACCGAGCAAAAAGTCGATTTTTTTTTCGTTTCACATGCTTTCAAACACAAATGAAATTTTCGAAAATCGAGCAAAAAGTCGATTTTTTTTCGTTCACATGCTTTCAAACACAAATGAAATTTTCGAAAATCGAGCAAAAAGTCGATTTTTTTTTCGTTTCACATGCTTTCAAACACAAATGAAATTTTCAAAAATCGAGTGAAGAGTCGATTTTTTTTCGTTTTTTACGCGTTTCACATGCTTTCAAACACAAATGAAATTTTCAAAAATCGAGTGAAGAGTCGATTTTTTTTCGTTTTTTACGCGTTTCACATGCTTTCAAACACAAATCAAATTTTCGAAAATCGAGCAAAAAGTCGATTTTTTTTTTCGTTTCACATGCTTTCAAACACAAATGAAATTTTCGAAAATCGAGCAAAAAGTCGATTTTTTTTTCGTTTCACATGCTTTCAAACACAAATGAAATTTTCGAAAATCGAGCAAAAAGTCGATTTTTTTTTTCGTTTCACATGCTTTCAAACACAAATGAAATTTTCGAAAATCGAGCAAAAAGTCGATTTTTTTTTCGTTTCACATGCTTTCAAACACAAATGAAATTTTCGAAAATCGAGTGAAGAGTCGATTTTTTTTCGTTTTTTACGCGTTTCACATGCTTTCAAACACAAATGAAATTTTCGAAAATCGAGCAAAAAGTCGATTTTTTTTTCGTTTCACATGCTTTCAAACACAAATGAAATTTTCGAAAATCGAGCAAAAAGTCGATTTTTTTTTCGTTTCACATGCTTTAAACACAAATGAAATTTTCAAAAATCGAGTGAAGAGTCGATTTTTTTTCGTTTTTTACGCGTTTCACATGCTTTCAAACACAAATGAAATTTTCGAAAATCGAGCAAAAAGTCGATTTTTTTTTCGTTTCACATGCTTTCAAACACAAATGAAATTTTCGAAAATCGAGCAAAAAGTCGATTTTTTTTTCGTTTCACATGCTTTCAAATACAAATGAAATTTTCGAAAATCGAGCAAAAAGTCGATTTTTTTTTCGTTTCACATGCTTTCAAACACAAATCAAATTTTCGAAAATCGAGCAAAAAGTCGATTTTTTTTTCGTTTCACATGCTTTCAAATACAAATGAAATTTTCAAAAATCGAGTGAAGAGTCGATTTTTTTTCGTTTTTTACGCGTTTCACATGCTTTCAAACACAAATGAAATTTTCGAAAATCGAGCAAAAAGTCGATTTTTTTTTCGTTTCACATGCTTTCAAACACAAATGAAATTTTCGAAAATCGAGCAAAAAGTCGGATTTTTTTTTCGTTTCACATGCTTTCAAACACAAATGAAATTTTCCAAAATCGAGTGAAGAGTCGATTTTTTTTCGTTTTTTTACGCGTTTCACATGCTTTCAAACACAAATGAAATTTTCGAAAATCGAGCAAAAAGTCGATTTTTTTTTCGTTTCACATGCTTTCAAACACAAATGAAATTTTCGAAAATCGAGCAAAAAGTCGATTTTTTTTTCGTTTCACATGCTTTCAAACACAAATGAAATTTTCAAAAATCGAGTGAAGAGTCGATTTTCTTTCGTTTTTACGCGTTTCACATGCTTTCAAACACAAATGAAATTTTCGAAAATCGAGCAAAAAGTCGATTTTTTTTTCGTTTCACATGCTTTCAAACTCAAATGAAATTTTCGAAAATCGAGCAAAAAATCGATTTTTTTTTCGTTTCACATGCACAAATCAAGTGAAGAGTCGATTTTTTTTCGTTTTTTACGCGTTTCACATGCTTTCAAACACAAATGAAAATTTTCGAAAATCGAGCAAAAAGTCGATTTTTTTTTTCGTTTCACATGCAAAAATCGAGTGAAGAGTCGATTTTTTTTTATTTTTTTACGCCGTTTCACATGCTTTCAAACACAAATAAAATTTTCGAAAACCGAGCAAAAAGTCGATTTTTTTTTCGTTTCACATGCTTTCAAACACAAATGAAATTTTCGAAAATCGAGCAAAAAGTCGATTTTTTTTTTCGTTTCACATGCTTTCAAACACAAATGAAATTTTCAAAAATCGAGTGAAGAGTCGATTTTTTTTCGTTTTTTACGCGTTTCACATGCTTTCAAACACAAATCAAATTTTCGAAAATCGAGCAAGTCGATTTTTTTTTTCGTTTCACATGCTTTCAAACACAAATGAAATTTTCGAAAATCGAGCAAAAAGTCGATTTTTTTTTCGTTTCACATGCTTTCAAACACAAATGAAATTTTCGAAAATCGAGCAAAAAGTCGATTTTTTTTTTCGTTTCACATGCTTTCAAACACAAATGAAATTTTCGAAAATCGAGCAAAAGTCGATTTTTTTTTCGTTTCACATGCTTTCAAACACAAATGAAATTTTCGAAAATCGAGCAAAAAGTCGATTTTTTTTTCGTTTCACATGCAAAAATCGAGTGAAGAGTCGATTTTTTTTCGTTTTTTACGCGTTTCACATGCTTTCAAACACAAATGAAATTTTCGAAAATCGAGCAAAAAGTCGATTTTTTTTTTCGTTTCACATGCTTTCAAACACAAATGAAATTTTCAAAAATCGAGTGAAGAGTCGATTTTTTTTCGTTTTTACGCGTTTCACATGCTTTCAAACACAAATGAAATTTTCGAAATCGAGCAAAAAGTCGATTTTTTTTTCGTTTCACATGCTTTCAAACACAAATGAAATTTTCGAAAATCGAGCAAAAAGTCGATTTTTTTTTTCGTTTCACATGCAAAAATCGAGTGAAGAGTCGATTTTTTTTCATTTTTTTACGCGTTTCACATGCTTTCAAACACAAATAAAATTTTCGAAAACCGAGCAAAAAGTCGATTTTTTTTTCGTTTCACATGCTTTCAAACACAAATGAAATTTTCGAAAATCGAGCAAAAAGTCGATTTTTTTTTCGTTTCACATGCTTTCAAACACAAATGAAATTTTCGAAAATCGAGCAAAAAGTCGATTTTTTTTTCGTTTCACATGCTTTCAAACACAAATGAAATTTTCAAAAATCGAGTGAAGAGTCGATTTTTTTTCGTTTTTTACGCGTTTCACATGCTTTCAAACACAAATGAAATTTTCAAAAATCGAGTGAAGAGTCGATTTTTTTTCGTTTTTTACGCGTTTCACATGCTTTCAAACACAAATCAAATTTTCGAAAATCGAGCAAAAAGTCGATTTTTTTTTTCGTTTCACATGCTTTCAAACACAAATGAAATTTTCGAAAATCGAGAAAAAGTCGATTTTTTTTTCGTTTCACATGCTTTCAAACACAAATGAAATTTTCGAAAATCGAGCAAAAAGTCGATTTTTTTTTTCGTTTCACATGCTTTCAAACACAAATGAAATTTTCGAAAATCGA
Organism: Tachinus rufipes; assembly: GCA_963932245.1. Classification (NCBI taxonomy): domain Eukaryota; kingdom Metazoa; phylum Arthropoda; class Insecta; order Coleoptera; family Staphylinidae; genus Tachinus; species Tachinus rufipes. Next base: position 183,129 of record CAWVQR010000063.1, read on the forward strand.
GCAAAAAGTCGATTTTTTTTTCGTTTCACATGCTTTCAAACACAAATGAAATTTTCGAAAATCGAGTGAAGAGTCGATTTTTTTTCGTTTTTTACGCGTTTCACATGCTTTCAAACACAAATGAAATTTTCGAAAATCGAGCAAAAAGTCGATTTTTTTTTCGTTTCACATGCTTTCAAACACAAATGAAATTTTCGAAAATCGAGCAAAAAGTCGATTTTTTTTTCGTTTCACATGCTTTCAAACACAAATGAAATTTTCAAAAATCGAGTGAAGAGTCGATTTTTTTTCGTTTTTTACGCGTTTCACATGCTTTCAAACACAAATGAAATTTTCGAAAATCGAGCAAAAAGTCGATTTTTTTTCGTTTCACATGCTTTCAAACACAAATGAAATTTTCGAAAATCGAGCAAAAAGTCGATTTTTTTTTCGTTTCACATGCTTTCAAATACAAATGAAATTTTCGAAAATCGAGCAAAAAGTCGATTTTTTTTTCGTTTCACATGCTTTCAAACACAAATCAAATTTTTCGAAAATCGAGCAAAAAGTCGATTTTTTTTTCGTTTCACATGCTTTCAAATACAAATGAAATTTTCAAAAATCGAGTGAAGAGTCGATTTTTTTTCGTTTTTTACGCGTTTCACATGCTTTCAAACACAAATGAAATTTTCGAAAATCGAGCAAAAAGTCGATTTTTTTTTCGTTTCACATGCTTTCAAACACAAATGAAATTTTCGAAAATCGAGCAAAAAGTCGGATTTTTTTTTCGTTTCACATGCTTTCAAACACAAATGAAATTTTCAAAAATCGAGTGAAGAGTCGATTTTTTTCGTTTTTTACGCGTTTCACATGCTTTCAAACACAAATGAAATTTTCGAAAATCGAGCAAAAAGTCGATTTTTTTTTTCGTTTCACATGCTTTCAAACACAAATGAAATTTTCGAAAATCGAGCAAAAAGTCGATTTTTTTTTCGTTTCACATGCTTTCAAACACAAATGAAATTTTCAAAAATCGAGTGAAGAGTCGATTTTCTTTCGTTTTTTACGCGTTTCACATGCTTTCAAACACAAATGAAATTTTCGAAAATCGAGCAAAAAGTCGATTTTTTTTCGTTTCACATGCTTTCAAACTCAAATGAAATTTTCGAAAATCGAGCAAAAAATCGATTTTTTTTTCGTTTCACATGCACAAATCAAGTGAAGAGTCGATTTTTTTTCGTTTTTTACGCGTTTCACATGCTTTCAAACACAAATGAAATTTTCGAAAATCGAGCAAAAAGTCGATTTTTTTTTTCGTTTCACATGCAAAAATCGAGTGAAGAGTCGATTTTTTTTTATTTTTTACGCGTTTCACATGCTTTCAAACACAAATAAAATTTTCGAAAACCGAGCAAAAAGTCGATTTTTTTTTCGTTTCACATGCTTTCAAACACAAATGAAATTTTCGAAAATCGAGCAAAAAGTCGATTTTTTTTTCGTTTCACATGCTTTCAAACACAAATGAAATTTTCAAAAATCGAGTGAAGAGTCGATTTTTTTTTCGTTTTTTACGCGTTTCACATGCTTTCAAACACAAATGAAATTTTCGAAAATCGAGCAAAAAGTCGATTTTTTTTTCGTTTCACATGCTTTCAAACACAAATGAAATTTTCGAAAATCGAGCAAAAAGTCGATTTTTTTTTTCGTTTCACATGCTTTCAAACACAAATGAAATTTTCGAAAATCGAGCAAAAAGTCGATTTTTTATTTGTTTCACATGCTTTCAAACACAAATGAAATTTTCAAAAATCGAGTGAAGAATCGATTTTTTTTCGTTTTTTACGCGTTTCACATGCTTTCAAACACAAATGAAATTTTCAAAAATCGAGTGAAGAGTCGATTTTTTTCGTTTTTTACGCGTTTCACATGCTTTCAAACACAAATGAAATTTTCGAAAATCGAGCAAAAAGTCGATTTTTTTTTCGTTTCACATGCTTTCAAACACAAATGAAATTTTCAAAAATCGAGTGAAGAGTCGATTTTTTTTTCGTTTTTTACGCGTTTCACATGCTTTCAAACACAAATGAAATTTTCGAAAATCGAGCAATAAGTCGATTTTTTTTTCGTTTCACATGCTATCAAATACAAATGAAATTTTCGAAAATCGAGCAAAAAGTCGATTTTTTTTTTCGTTTCACATGCTTTCAAACTCAAATGAAATTTTCGAAAATCGAGCAAAAAATCGATTTTTTTTTCGTTTCACATGCACAAATCAAGTGAAGAGTCGATTTTTTTTCGTTTTCTACACGTTTCACATGCTTTCAAACACAAATGAAATTTTCAAAAATCGAGTAGAGTCGATTTTTTTTCGTTTTTTACGCGTTTCACATGCTTTCAAACACAAATGAAATTTTCGAAAAATCGAGCAAAAAGTCGATTTTTTTTTTTCGTTTCACATGCAAAAATCGAGTGAAGAGTCGATTTTTTTTCATTTTTTACGCGTTTCACATGCTTTCAAACACAAATAAAATTTTCGAAAACCGAGCAAAAAGTCGATTTTTTTTTCGTTTCACATGCTTTCAAACACAAATGAAATTTTCGAAAATCGAGCAAAAAGTCGATTTTTTTTTCGTTTCACATGCTTTCAAACACAAATGAAATTTTCAAAAATCGAGTGAAGAGTCGATTTTTTTTCGTTTTTTACGCGTTTCACATGCTTTCAAACACAAATGAAATTTTCGAAAATCGAGCAAAAAGTCGATTTTTTTTTCGTTTCACATGCTTTCAAACACAAATGAAATTTTCGAAAATCGAGCAAAAAGTCGATTTTTTTTTCGTTTCACATGCTTTCAAACACAAATGAAATTTTCGAAAATCGAGCAAAAAGTCGATTTTTTATTTGTTTCACATGCTTTCAAACACAAATGAAATTTTCAAAAATCGAGTGAAGAATCGATTTTTTTTCGTTTTTTACGCGTTTCACATGCTTTCAAAACACAAATGAAATTTTCAAAAATCGAGTGAAGAGTCGATTTTTTTTTCGTTTTTTACGCGTTTCACATGCTTTCAAACACAAATGAAATTTTCGAAAATCGAGCAAAAAGTCGATCTTTTTTTCGTTTCACATGCTTTCAAACACAAATGAAATTTTCAAAAATCGAGTGAAGAGTCGATTTTTTTTCGTTTTTTACGCGTTTCACATGCTTTCAAATACAAATGAAATTTTCGAAAATCGAGCAAAAAGTCGATTTTTTTTTCGTTTCACATGCTTTCAAACACAAATCAAATTTTCGAAAATCGAGCAAAAAGTCGATTTTTTTTTCGTTTCACATGCTTTCAAATACAAATGAAATTTTCAAGAATCGAGTGAAGAGTCGATTTTTTTTCGTTTTTTACGCGTTTCACATGCTTTCAAACACAAATGAAATTTTCGAAAATCGAGCAAATAAGTCGATTTTTTTTCGTTTCACATGCTTTCAAACACAAATGAAATTTTCGAAAATCGAGCAAAAAGTCGATTTTTTTTTCGTTTCACATGCTTTCAAACACAAATGAAATTTTCGAAAATCGAGCAAAAAGTCGATTTTTTTTTTCGTTTCACATGCTTTCAAACACAAATGAAATTATCGAAAATCGAGCAAAAAGTCGATTTTTTTTTTCGTTTCACATGCTTTCAAACACAAATGAAATTTTCGAAAATCGAGCAAAAAGTTGATTTTTTTTTCGTTTCACATGCAAAAATCGAGTGAAGAGTCGATTTTTTTTCGTTTTTTACGCGTTTCACATGCTTTCAAACACAAATGAAATTTTCGAAAATCGAGCAAAAAGTCGATTTTTTTTTCGTTTCACATGCTTTCAAACACAAATGAAATTTTCAAAAATCGAGTGAAGAGTCGATTTTTTTTCGTTTTTTACGCGTTTCACATGCTTTCAAACACAAATCAAATTTTCGAAAATCGAGCAAAAAGTCGATTTTTTATTTGTTTCACATGCTTTCAAACACAAATGAAATTTTCGAAAATCGAGCAAAAAGTCGATTTTTTTTTCGTTTCACATGCTTTCAAACACAAATGAAATTTTCGAAAATCGAGCAAAAAGTCGATTTTTTATTTGTTTCACATGCTTTCAAACACAAATGAAATTTTCGAAAATCGAGCAAAAAGTCGATTTTTTTTTCGTTTCACATGCTTTCAAAACACAAATGAAATTTTCAAAAATCGAGTGAAGAGTCGATTTTTTTTCGTTTTTTACGCGTTTCACATGCTTTCAAACACAAATGAAATTTTCAAAAATCGAGTGAAGAGTCGATTTTTTTTCGTTTTTTACGCGTTTCAGATGCTTTCAAACACAAATCAAATTTTCGAAAATCGAGCAAAAAGTCGATTTTTTTTTTCGTTTCACATGCTTTCAAACACAAATGAAATTTTCGAAAATCGAGCAAAAAGTCGATTTTTTTTTCGTTTCACATGCTTTCAAACACAAATGAAATTTTCGAAAATCGAGCAAAAAGTCGATTTTTTTTTTCGTTTCACATGCTTTCAAACACAAATGAAATTTTCGAAAATCGAGCAAAAAGTCGATTTTTTTTTCGTTTCACATGCAAAAATCGAGTGAAGAGTCGATTTTTTTTCGTTTTTTACGCGTTTCACATACTTTCAAACACAAATGAAATTTTCGAAAATCGAGCAAAAAGTCGATTTTTTTTTCGTTTCACATGCTTTCAAACACAAATGAAATTTTCAAAAATCGAGTAGAGTCGATTTTTTTTCGTTTTTTACGCGTTTCACATGCTTTCAAACACAAATGAAATTTTCGAAAATCGAGCAAAAAGTCGATTTTTTTTCGTTTCACATGCTTTCAAACACAAATGAAATTTTCGAAAATCGAGCAAAAAGTCGATTTTTTTTTCGTTTCACATGCTTTCAAATACAAATGAAATTTTCGAAAATCGAGCAAAAAGTCGATTTTTTTTCGTTTTACATGCTTTCAAACACAAATCAAATTTTCGAAAATCGAGCAAAAAGTCGATTTTTTTTTTCGTTTCACATGCTTTCAAACACAAATGAAATTTTCGAAAATCGAGCAAAAAGTCGATTTTTTTTTCGTTTCACATGCTTTCAAATACAAATGAAATTTTCAAAAATCGAGTGAAGAGTCGATTTTTTTTCGTTTTTTACGCGTTTCACATGCTTTCAAACACAAATGAAATTTTCGAAAATCGAGCAAAAAAGTCGATTTTTTTTTCGTTTCACATGCTTTCAAACACAAATGAAATTTTCGAAAATCGAGCAAAAAGTCGATTTTTTTTTCGTTTCACATGCAAAAATCGAGTGAAGAGTCGATTTTTTTTTGTTTTTTACGCGTTTCACATGCTTTCAAACACAAATGAAATTTTCGAAAATCGAGCAAAAAGTCGATTTTTTTTTTCGTTTCACATGCTTTCAAACACAAATGAAATTTTCAAAAATCGAGTAAAGAGTCGATTTTTTTTCGTTTTTTACGCGTTTCACATGCTTTCAAACACAAATGAAATTTTCGAAAATCGAGCAAAAAGTCGATTTTTTTTTCGTTTCACATGCTTTCAAATACAAATGAAATTTTCGAAAATCGAGCAAAAAGTCGATTTTTTTTTTCGTTTTACATGCTTTCAAACACAAATCAAATTTTCGAAAATCGAGCAAAAAGTCGATTTTTTTTTTCGTTTCACATGCTTTCAAACACAAATGAAATTTTCGAAAATCGAGCAAAAAGTCGATTTTTTTTTCGTTTCACATGCTTTCAAATACAAATGAAATTTTCAAAAATCGAGTGAAGAGTCGATTTTTTTCGTTTTTTACGCGTTTCACATGCTTTCAAACACAAATGAAATTTTCGAAAATCGAGCAAAAAGTCGATTTTTTTTTCGTTTCACATGCTTTCAAACACAAATGAAATTTTCGAAAATCGAGCAAAAAGTCGATTTTTTTTTTCGTTGCACATGCTTTCAAACACAAATGAAATTTTCGAAAATCGAGCAAAAAGTCGATCTTTTTTTCGTTTCACATGCTTTCAAACACAAATGAAATTTTCAAAAATCGAGTGAAGAGTCGATTTTTTTTCGTTTTTTACGCGTTTCACATGCTTTCAAACACAAATGAAATTTTCGAAAATCGAGCAAAAAGTCGATTTTTTTTTTCGTTTCACATGCTATCAAATACAAATGAAATTTTCGAAAATCGAGCAAAAAGTCGATTTTTTTTTCGTTTCACATGCTTTCAAACACAAATGAAATTTTCGAAAATCGAGCAAAAAGTCGATTTTTTTTTTCGTTTCACATGCTTTCAAACACAAATGAAATTTTCAAAAATCGAGTGAAGAGTCGATTTTCTTTCGTTTTTTACGCGTTTCACATGCTTTCAAACACAAATGAAATTTTCGAAAATCGAGCAAAAAGTCGATTTTTTTTTCGTTTCACATGCTTTCAAACTCAAATGAAATTTTCGAAAATCGAGCAAAAAATCGATTTTTTTTCGTTTCACATGCACAAATCAAGTGAAGAGTCGATTTTTTTTCGTTTTCTACACGTTTTCACATGCTTTCAAACACAAATGAAATTTTCAAAAATCGAGTAGAGTCGATTTTTTTTCGTTTTTTACGCGTTTCACATGCTTTCAAACACAAATGAAATTTTCGAAAATCGAGCAAAAAGTCGATTTTTTTTTTCGTTTCACATGCAAAAATCGAGTGAAGAGTCGATTTTTTTTTATTTTTTACGCGTTTCACATGCTTTCAAACACAAATAAAATTTTCGAAAACCGAGCAAAAAGTCGATTTTTTTTTCGTTTCACATGCTTTCAAACACAAATGAAATTTTCGAAAATCGAGCAAAAAGTCGATTTTTTTTTCGTTTCACATGCTTTCAAACACAAATGAAATTTTCAAAAATCGAGTGAAGAGTCGATTTTTTTTCGTTTTTTACGCGTTTCACATGCTTTCAAACACAAATGAAATTTTCGAAAATCGAGCAAAAAGTCGATTTTATTCTTTTCGTTCATGCTTTCAAACACAAATGAAATTTTCGAAAATCGAGCAAAAAGTCGATTTTTTTTTCGTTTCACATGCTTTCAAACACAAATGAAATTTTCGAAAATCGAGCAAAAAGTCGATTTTTTATTTGTTTCACATGCTTTCAAACACAAATGAAATTTTCAAAAATCGAGTGAAGAATCGATTTTTTTTCGTTTTTTACGCGTTTCACATGCTTTCAAACACAAATGAAATTTTCAAAAAATCGAGTGAAGAGTCGATTTTTTTTCGTTTTTTACGCGTTTCACATGCTTTCAAACACAAATGAAATTTTCGAAAATCGAGCAAAAAGTCGATTTTTTTTTCGTTTCACATGCTTTCAAACACAAATGAAATTTTCAAAAATCGAGTGAAGAGTCGATTTTTTTTCGTTTTTTACGCGTTTCACATGCTTTCAAACACAAATGAAATTTTCGAAAATCGAGCAAAAAGTCGATTTTTTTTTCGTTTCACATGCTATCAAATACAAATGAAATTTTCGAAAATCGAGCAAAAAAGTCGATTTTTTTTTCGTTTCACATGCTTTCAAACACAAATGAAATTTTCGAAAATCGAGCAAAAAGTCGATTTTTTTTTCGTTTCACATGCTTTCAAATACAAATGAAATTTTCAAAAATCGAGTGAAGAGTCGATTTTTTTTCGTTTTTTACGCGTTTCACATGCTTTCAAACACAAATGAAATTTTCGAAAATCGAGCAAAAAGTCGATTTTTTTTTCGTTTCACATGCTTTCAAACACAAATGAAATTTTCGAAAATCGAGCAAAAAGTCGATTTTTTTTTTCGTTGCACATGCTTTCAAACACAAATGAAATTTTCGAAAATCGAGCAAAAAGTCGATCTTTTTTTCGTTTCACATGCTTTCAAACACAAATGAAATTTTCAAAAATCGAGTGAAGAGTCGATTTTTTTCGTTTTTTACGCGTTTCACATGCTTTCAAACACAAATGAAATTTTCGAAAATCGAGCAAAAAGTCGATTTTTTTTTCGTTTCACATGCTATCAAATACAAATGAAATTTTCGAAAATCGAGCAAAAAGTCGATTTTTTTTCGTTTCACATGCTTTCAAACACAAATGAAATTTTCGAAAATCGAGCAAAAAGTCGATTTTTTTTTCGTTTCACATGCTTTCAAACACAAATGAAATTTTCAAAAATCGAGTGAAGAGTCGATTTTCTTTCGTTTTTTACGCGTTTCACATGCTTTCAAACACAAATGAAATTTTCGAAAATCGAGCAAAAAGTCGATTTTTTTTTCTTTGTTTCACATGCTTTCAAACTCAAATGAAATTTTCGAAAATCGAGCAAAAAATCGATTTTTTTTTCGTTTCACATGCACAAATCAAGTGAAGAGTCGATTTTTTTTTCGTTTTCTACACGTTTCACATGCTTTCAAACACAAATGAAATTTTCAAAAATCGAGTAGAGTCGATTTTTTTTCGTTTTTTACGCGTTTCACATGCTTTCAAACACAAATGAAATTTTTGAAAATCGAGCAAAAAGTCGATTTTTTTTTCGTTTCACATGCAAAAATCGAGTGAAGAGTCGATTTTTTTTTATTTTTTACGCGTTTCACATGCTTTCAAACACAAATAAAATTTTCGAAAACCGAGCAAAAAGTCGATTTTTTTTTCGTTTCACATGCTTTCAAACACAAATGAAATTTTCGAAAATCGAGCAAAAAGTCGATTTTTTTTTCGTTTCACATGCTTTCAAACACAAATGAAATTTTCAAAAATCGAGTGAAGAGTCGATTTTTTTTCGTTTTTTACGCGTTTCACATGCTTTCAAACACAAATGAAATTTTCGAAAATCGAGCAAAAAGTCGATTTTTTTTTCGTTTCACATGCTTTCAAACACAAATGAAATTTTCGAAAATCGAGCAAAAAGTCGATTTTTTTTTCGTTTCACATGCTTTCAAACACAAATGAAATTTTCGAAAATCGAGCAAAAAGTCGATTTTTTATTTGTTTCACATGCTTTCAAACACAAATGAAATTTTCAAAAATCGAGTGAAGAATCGATTTTTTTTCGTTTTTTACGCGTTTCACATGCTTTCAAACACAAATGAAATTTTCAAAAATCGAGTGAAGAGTCGATTTTTTTTCGTTTTTTACGCGTTTCACATGCTTTCAAACACAAATGAAATTTTCGAAAATCGAGCAAAAAGTCGATTTTTTTTTCGTTTCACATGCTTTCAAACACAAATGAAATTTTCAAAAATCGAGTGAAGAGTCGATTTTTTTTCGTTTTTTACGCGTTTCACATGCTTTCAAACACAAATGAAATTTTCGAAAATCGAGCAAAAAGTCGATTTTTTTTTCGTTTCACATGCTATCAAATACAAATGAAATTTTCGAAAATCGAGCAAAAAGTCGATTTTTTTTTCGTTTCACATGCTTTCAAACACAAATGAAATTTTCGAAAATCGAGCAAAAAGTCGATTTTTTTTTCGTTTCACATGCTTTCAAACACAAATCAACTTTTCGAAAATCGAGCAAAAAGTCGATTTTTTTTTTCGTTTCACATGCTTTCAAACACAAATGAAATTTTCGAAAATCGAGCAAAAAGTCGATTTTTTTTTCGTTTCACATGCTTTCAAACACAAATGAAATTTTCGAAAATCGAGCAAAAAGTCGATTTTTTTTTTCGTTTCACATGCTTTCAAACACAAATGAAATTATCGAAAATCGAGCAAAAAGTCGATTTTTTTTTCGTTTCACATGCTTTCAAACACAAATGAAATTTTCGAAAATCGAGCAAAAAGTTGATTTTTTTTCGTTTCACATGCAAAAATCAAGTGAAGAGTCGATTTTTTTTCGTTTTTTACGCGTTTCACATGCTTTCAAACACAAATGAAATTTTTCGAAAATCGAGCAAAAAGTCGATTTTTTTTTCGTTTCACATGCTTTCAAACACAAATGAAATTTTCGAAAATCGAGCAAAAAGTCGATTTTTTTTCGTTTTACATGCTTTCAAACACAAATCAAATTTTCGAAAATCGAGCAAAAAGTCGATTTTTTTTTTCGTTTCACATGCTTTCAAACACAAATGAAATTTTCGAAAATCGAGCAAAAAGTCGATTTTTTTTTCGTTTCACATGCTTTCAAACACAAATGAAATTTTCGAAAATCGAGCAAAAAGTCGATTTTTTTTTTCGTTTCACATGCAAAAATCGAGTGAAGAGTCGATTTTTTTTTATTTTTTACGCGTTTCACATGCTTTCAAACACAAATAAAATTTTCGAAAACCGAGCAAAAAGTCGATTTTTTTTTCGTTTCACATGCTTTCAAACACAAATGAAATTTTCGAAAATCGAGCAAAAAGTCGATTTTTTTTTCGTTTCACATGCTTTCAAACACAAATGAAATTTTCAAAAATCGAGTGAAGAGTCGATTTTTTTCGTTTTTTACGCGTTTCACATGCTTTCAAACACAAATGAAATTTTCGAAAATCGAGCAAAAAGTCGATTTTTTTTTCGTTTCACATGCTTTCAAACACAAATGAAATTTTCGAAAATCGAGCAAAAAGTCGATTTTTTTTTCGTTTCACATGCTTTCAAACACAAATGAAATTTTCGAAAATCGAGCAAAAAGTCGATTTTTTATTTGTTTCACATGCTTTCAAACACAAATGAAATTTTCAAAAATCGAGTGAAGAATCGATTTTTTTTCGTTTTTTACGCGTTTCACATGCTTTCAAACACAAATGAAATTTTCAAAAATCGAGTGAAGAGTCGATTTTTTTTCGTTTTTTACGCGTTTCACATGCTTTCAAACACAAATGAAATTTTCGAAAATCGAGCAAAAAGTCGATTTTTTTTTCGTTTCACATGCTTTCAAACACAAATGAAATTTTCAAAAATCGAGTGAAGAGTCGATTTTTTTTCGTTTTTTACGCGTTTCACATGCTTTCAAACACAAATGAAATTTTCGAAAATCGAGCAAAAAGTCGATTTTTTTTTCGTTTCACATGCTATCAAATACAAATGAAATTTTCGAAAATCGAGCAAAAAGTCGATTTTTTTTTCGTTTCACATGCTTTCAAACACAAATGAAATTTTCGAAAATCGAGCAAAAAGTCGATTTTTTTTTCGTTTCACATGCTTTCAAACACAAATCAACTTTTCGAAAATCGAGCAAAAAGTCGATTTTTTTTTTCGTTTCACATGCTTTCAAACACAAATGAAATTTTCGAAAATCGAGCAAAAAAGTCGATTTTTTTTTCGTTTCACATGCTTTCAAACACAAATGAAATTT